>CBVK0100138432.1:0-10028 GCA_900067695.1 Picea abies | reverse complement strand
GTGGGGAAGCTCCTGTTACGCCAGTTTGAGTCTTATCTCCAAGCTACTTAGCCTATCCTACAAACTGCGCGATAACATGGCCAGCTCAAACCTAGCAGTGAAGGACAATCCTCCAAAGTTAAGTACTAAAGTAGTTGTCAAAAATTAAAATCCCTTATACAGCAGAAGATATCTCATCTATGACATCGCCCCATCATAAATCTAATAGATTTAGCATCAGATATCTGACCTTAGTGCCTAGAAGCCCCTTACCAAGAAGGTAATGATTTTGAACCAGTGAGTTGCGGGCATAGCACCCACAATAAATGTTTGAGGAATTTTTGATGGCATAATAATTGCTGGTTTTAAAAATTGAAGTCTGTGAAAAAAAATTGTTTATAGATGATGTGGATTGCTTGAACTTCCACATAGCCATCTGGTACTATCACGTGCAATTGGAGTGCTTAGTTACCCATCCATTCCAGGTATTTCCAGAGAGCTTGCGACTTTTGGAATTGACAACTGCAATCAACTGATGCAGCAGTAACAGGGACCTTCACAAAAGTTGGACCATCAGTTAAGTTTCATCCAATAGGTTCAAGGGGAATGTTGGAAACAGACTGGCATTTGGTTTGTGATCAGGGGATCAAGGTTCACAGATAATGCTCTTGTCAAAGAAGGGAGCATTTTAGACATATTCAGCATATACATCCGGTGGGAATTTGATTACATATGATAGTTCATGGGCTGAAGGCTTGAAGCTCTCATTTGAGGAGTGTATAGAGCAAATATCAAGTTTGAATGGTGATATTCAATGTCAATAATTGATTGTCGTTAACATGTTGACAGGCTGATTAACTTTGTAAGTTTGTACCACTAAAACTTCAGTTAGAAGGGAATGGATTCTAGTTATTGAGGGAGCAGAAATGACAATGGATAATGGTAATAATGAAACCAAAAGTATGATGATGATGGCTTTAGAAAACTACAAAGGAGGATAAAAAATAAAAGAAAGAAAGAAAATATCAGTAATGTAAAAAATCATCAAAAAATTCTAAAAATTATATAAAACCTTATAAATTTGAATATTTAAAAAAAAATATTTCCAAACATTTATATTTGGCATTTCAAGTATTAGTAATATTCATCGAGGTTTTTACACTATAAGTTAAGTACGAAAGTGATCAGCTAGAAGAAAGAAGTGATCGACCTAGTGGCACTAGGTCTGGATATGTCCCATAGAATCTGTCCTCTAAGTGTAATTACTAATATCTCTCAGATATAGAGAGCCAATCATCTTGGGTCTTAAAAACGAAAAAGGCGGTAAGGGACCCTCTTGAATCTCGTTATAAACAGTGAAATCTCCACCAGATATTATAATGTATGGGACATGCATTCCATAGGTGGAAAAGCTGACCTATCGTGTCCATATATGGAATGTGGTGATCAGACTCAACATGCAATTGATGAGAACAAACCTTCCACTAAAGGGGATCTTAAGGCCATGTGAGACTAGTGGTGGTGAATGTAGCCAGGGTGAACAATGAGGCTGTCCATCAATTGTAAACAATGCTCATAATAGAAGGTCATCTTAGGGCCAAGAGTCTAGGGGAAAGATCCAAGTAACATGTATAAGAATAAGATCTCGCTAAATGGAGTGATAAATGCAGTGAAGAATGAATAGCAAGAGGAACTTGAAGAAGATATTCAATATTAGCTCCAGTTCATCATTACAATAGCGTTTGCCTCTTTTATAAAGATTGCAAATGGTTATTAGTTCTAACTACTTATTCGATAGGAGGTGGTTGAGTGATTATCTCAACCATCATCCAACAATAACTCAATCCCTAACAACTTGATATTACTACATAAGTAAGCCTTATAATCTAACACTCCCTCTTAAGGCTTACTCCACTGAAAACAAAAACACATTAATACAACGAAAAATAGAACCAAACATTCTTCAAAGGCTTTGTCTTTGAAAACAATGCTTGGACTAGTAAGATTCCTTCAAGCTGCTCCCTATTCCACCGAAAGGTATAGTCTCCTAGCTGTGATCCAAGTTTCCCAACATCATTGGACATCATTAGCACTTGAAATGTCTCATAAATCTCCTAAAGATATGATGCCGAACTTGAAGAAGATATTCAATATTAGCTCCAGTCCATCATTACAATAGCGTTTGCCTCTTTTATAAAGATTGCAAATGGTTATTAATTCTAACTACTTATTCGATAGGAGGTGGTTGAATGATTATCTCAACCATCATCCAACAATAACTCAATCCCTAACAACTTGATATTACTACATACGTAAGCCTTATAATCTAACACCCCCTCTTTAGGCTTCCTCCACTGAAAACAAAAACACATTAACACAACGAAAAATAGAACCAAACATGCTTCAAAGGCTTTGTCTTTGAAAACAATGCTTGGACTAGTAAGACTCCTTCAAGTTGCTCCCTATTCCACTGAAAGGTATAGTCTCCTAGATGTGATCCAAGGTTCCCAACATCATTGGACATCATTAGCACTTGAAATGTCTCATAAATCTCCGAAAGATATGAAGCCGAACTTCTAGATCCTAGATCTCCCCTGAACTATTGGACAACAATCCCCACATGCATGTCTCGTAACCCCAATGAGGTATAGTTTCTTTGATCCACAAGCATCCTGGGCTATTGAACAACTATTTGTCTTCCACTACATCCCTCCCTGTCTTCAAAGTGTGGACCCTTCAAGTCCTTTTGATTGTATTTTTACATATCTATATTTGGACAACCATCTTCAACTTGTTTGAGCTGCTAGAGCTGAGCAGCAATCGTCCTTTTCATAAGCAAGACATCTTCTTCTTCCTCTACAATCACACACATAGTTGGTGTCTTTGTCTAGATCTTCAACATCTCGATTCAATGTTTGTCTTGGATTCCATGCTTCACCTATTATTTGTCAAAGTCGTGAATTCTAATAAAATAACTTCACTCTCATATCGAGGTCACAAGGCTCAATATGTGTTAACATTAATAAATCCAAGACACGTCAAGAAACTCCGAACATTACCGGGACTTTTGGAGACATTTTCACTGTGACCATCATATTTTTGTAATTATTTGCAGTGTTCCACGGGGATGCGTCCCCCAGGGTGGGGGTCGTGGGGGACGCGTCCCCCACATCCCCGAGACGGGGGACTCCAGGGGGGACGTTTCCCCACGTCCCCTTTTTGGGGAGATGCGGGGGGACTTGGGGGGACGCGACTCCCCAAGGTGGGGGATGAGACTCCCCAAAAGGGGGACTCCTGGACGTCCCCCCTTGAAAAGGGGGACTTCTGGACGTCCCCCCCCCAAAAGGGGGACTCCTGGAAGTCCCCCCAAAAAAAATTTTGCCCAGTAAGACTTAAAAAAAAAAAATTTAAGCAAATATATATAAAATTAATTTATGTTATTATTGAGATTTATCATATTATCATTATTATTTTTATTTTTTAAATTTTATTTTTTATATTTTTATATTATATATGTGACGTCCCCCATTTCCCAAAAATCCCTAAAATTTGGGGGTACTTCCACACGTCCCCCTTGTGCATCTCCCCGCACCCGCGTCCCCCCGTCCCGAAGTCTTGGTGGAACATTGATTATTTATGATACATGGGATGTTGACTCCCAAAATCCACTAGCTGTCAAATACTTTGTCCAAGCATCTTGGTTTATAGCAGTATCTTCCACAAGTACAAAGCCCCTAAACTGCCAAGATCATCCTTAAATTGAGCTATCTCATCATGAACCATTCACCTTAGTAAGACCATTGGTACTTGTAGCAGAGCCTTATTACAATGTATTTTTACCTTTATCTTTAGATTTGATTCTTGATATTAGTAAAACTAATATATATTTTATCAATACAGTTCCATAAATTCATGATCTCCTTTTGATCATGCATTGCAGGTCATCAAGGATGTTTTTCTTGAATAAGAAGGTAAACAACAATAACTCTAAAAGAAAGACCCTACTTATATCAGTCCAAACCCTTAGAGAGTGTTGTTGATTGCAGCTTCATGAGACATTCTCTAGCTTGTTCTCCTCTGGACTGAGTTGAGACGATCTGTGAGAACGCCCATGTGATGGGTGAGTCATACTCTGGACTGAGTTGAGATGACGTGTGTGGTCTCTTGTCGTGTTCCTCTGGACTGAGTTGAGATGACTTGAGATGGTCTCTTGTCGGACTCCTATGGACTTAGTTGAGTCGACTTGAGATGGCTCTCCAGATGGTACTCCTATGGACTTAGTTGAGTTGATCTGTTGAGTGTGACGTCTCTGTGGCTGAGCACAGATGGACATGTCCCTAGTGGCTGAGCACTAGAGGATGTGAGAGATCCTTTTTATATTGTCTAAGAGTAAGATTTATTGTGTAGCCCTAATTTTGTATTGTGAACGGTACAAGTCAGCCCCACCATGTAAAGATAATTAATATTGTGTAAAGATTAATTATATTATCGAGTTATAGAAGTCGGCCCTATTGTGTCAATAGACACATCCATTTGATGTGCTAAGTCATGTATAAATAAGAGTTGGTCCCCATTGTGGATCACACACTCATACACACTAAATGCATGGTCTGAAATTGGAGGGCTGAAGTGCACACTTCTCTTAGGTGCCATCTTTCTTAGTCATAGAAGCACCCTCTTGTGTGCTCTAGGGTTTGTGGTGTGGAGGATCTTCTCTTGGCAATATAGCAAAGGATCGCTGGGTTTTTCCCTTGATTGATAAGGGTTTTCCCAAGATAATTTATGGTGTGCTGTGCATGGTTATTCTTCTTGTGATCTTGGTTTACTGCAGCTAGTGTATTGTTGCTGCAGTGGTTATGGTTCAAGTTCATGCTAAATTGAAATAAACTACATGTCCTTGAGCTAAGCATTAAATTCAACATGATATCAGAGCAATGTTCTTGAAGATGACTTTTTGCACAGTAAATGAAGGCAGGCCGTGGGAGTTTGAGGGCTGCTAAACCCAAGCCGCTGGTGTAAGGAAAGGGCCGGACCTTCTCTAAAACCCTGTGGTGAAGTTTAAGACTGGCCGCAGGCCTATCAGCCTTGGCCGAGCCTTGTTGAGGGTCTTAAAAGGAGACCGCAGCATAGAGAAGCCTCTCTAAGGCTGCCGCAGCTAGAAGGAGCCCTAACCGTCCCCTAACAAAATTGCAGACCAAAAGCTGTGGCAGATCTGAGGTATGACAGCAAGAAACCTGATTTTTAAGGTGACTTCTGAGGCAATTTTCTGAGGTCAAAAGGTGTGGTATGAGGCAGTGATTTTAGGCCTGTTCTGAGGCCGATTTTTGGACAATAGTAAAGTGAATTTCTGAGGGAGGAAGGCCGAGCAAGAGGCCTGTTCTGTGACAGTCCCGAGACAAATTCTGAAGTCTGATCTGAAGCATCTACAGCAAACTTTCTGAAGTCTACCAAGCAAGGTTAAGGACACAAGTTTTAAGGTCTGTATGCAGTCCATCTTTGGTACAAGTCTGCAGTATATCTGAAGGCATTTTTAATGCATGCCTGAGGTCTGTACGGAGCTATCTTTCAGAAGTTTTCAGAACTGTTTGGTGAATTTCTGAATTGGTTTTGAGGTCTGTCCTAAAGCATATCACAGGTCTGTCATGGGGGTTTTCAAGTGAAGTTTGAAGACAAAGTTTGGACCCAAGTAAAGATTGAGGAGCAGCTAGACCAAGCTTGAGATCTATCTTGGGCACAAGCTTCAGGTTTGCTACAGGAAGCATATCTAAATCTGAGTTTGAAGAAATTTTAGTTTTGAGGTAAAATTCTGAAACCTTATTCAAGTTCTAGTGGACATCAAGGAGACTAGACTTGCAGCTAGTGATGCGCAAGGTTTCAAGCTCTTGTCACTATGCGTATCATTGTCCTTTGTGGAAGAAAGGAAAGCAACATTAGCCACCTCAAAAGAAGTCAAGAAATGGAAGCAAGAACAACGAGGAGTTCTTCTCTATCTAAGTATTCTCAGGAGGACCAAAAGCAAGATTGAGCATGATTGTAGACTAAGGTAAGTTTTTGTACTACATTCCTTGTTTGATTTTCATCATTACTCTGTAGTAGCTTGCATTTGATAATGAAGGGTATTATACCTGGTATGGGAGCCCTCATGACCTGAACCATGATCCCTGGTACAGGAGTCCAATTTTTCTTGGCTGGTTATTATTCTAGTACAGGAGGTCATTTTGGTTGTTATCCCTACGGGAGACCATCTTGGTTATTATCCTAGTATAGGAGGCCAGATTTCTTATTTCATTATTGAAGGGCCATGATCCCTGGTACGGGAATCCAATTTTTCTTGGTTGGTTATTATCCTAGTACAGGAGGCCATTTTGGTTGTTATCCCTACGAGAGGCCATCTTGGTTATTATCCTAGTACAGGGGGCTAGATTCCTTGCTTAGCAAAGTACTGTAGAGGCAGTAGAGGACCTGAGAAGACATGGGATGTCTCCAGAATAGCAACACAGAAAAAGGATGATGTCACAATTTTCTCTAGGATAGATGGTTATCCTTCAGACTTCAAAGGGAGTCAAACTATTTGAGAAGAAAGAAGAGACAGTACCTTCTCCCCCTTCAACATTTCAGAGGGAGACAATTATTGATGCAGTTGCTCCAGTTGATCCCGTAGCTCCAGTTGATGTTCCCAGAGACATTGCAATAGGCTAGAAGAGGCTTACGTGGGCTCAACTGAATCTGCAAGACACAGAGGGACATGTAGCTCCTCGTGGTACATTCCAAGAGAGCAAGAGACCACAGAGAATTTTGAGCTATGTTTCAACTATGACTACATCGTTGATACTAAACCTTCTTGTCATGGAGAAGCAGCAGGTCAGCAGGTTTGGCAAGATGCCATGACCGAAGAGTATCAGTCCATCATGAAGAATGATATGTGGGATATTGTTCTGAAACAAGAGGGGAAGTCTATAGTGACTTCCAAGTCAATCTATAAGATCAAACATGCAGCTGATGGAAGTGTCGAGAAGTACAAAGCGAGATTTGTGGCTAGAGGATTCTCTTAGGTGGAGGGAAATAGATTATCAAGAGACATTTTGCTCCTATTTCCTGATACACTTCCATCTGTACGATTATTGCTCTTGCGGCCTCCATGGGTTGGAGACTACATCAAATGGATGTGAAGATAGCCTTTCTCAATGGTGAGATTGAGGAAGAACTTTACATCGAGCAGCCAGATGGATTCGTGATACATGAGAAGGAGTCTCATGTGTGCAGGTTGAAGAAAGCCCTGTATGGACTAAAACAGGCACCTCAAGCATGGTATGAAAAGATTGATGGATACTTGATGAGTTTGGGATTCAGCAAGAGTGTTGTTGATCTAAACCTATACTACAATATTGTTGGTGACGAGTGCCTGATTTTGGTCCTGTATGTTGATGACTTATTCCTCACCGGTTCAGAAAGCCTTATTGTTGAATGCAAGCGTGCATTGGCTTCTAAATTCGAGATGAAGGACCTTGGTATGATGCACTACTTGGGACTAGAAGTGTGGCAAAGGACTGATGAGATTCTCCTAAGTTAGGGGAAATACACAGTTGAGATATTGAAGAAATTCAAGATGACAGACTGCAGATCCATGCCTACACCGATGTTGATGAATTTGAAGAAAATGAATGAGGCGTCTTCTAATTCAGGCGATATTGATCCACATCTTTACAGACAGTTGATTGGATCATTGATGTATCTGGTTAACACCATACCTAATATATGCTATGCCGTGAGTGTAAGCAGTTATTTTATGAGTCAGTCGAGACAGACACACTAGATAGCAGCGAAGTATGTGTTGAGATATTTACGAGGAACAGTTGATTATGGACTGAGATATGCCTCCGACATGAGATTACAGGGATATGCTGATGCAGATTGAGCAGGGAGCGCGGTGGACTGGAAGATCACATTCGGTTGTTGTTTTACCTTGGGATTTGCCATGGTTTCCTGGTGCAGCAAGAAACATACTTCTGTGGCTTTGAGTACCGCAGAAGCAAAGTACATTACATTATGTGTGGCAATCCACGAAGCAGTGTGGCTTCGAAAGCTCCTTGCAGACTTAATTGGACATGAGATGGATTCCACCATTATCCACTGCGATAACTAGAATTGTGTGAAGCTCTCTGAGAATCCTGTGTTTCACGATAAATCGAAACACATTCAGATAAATACCATTACATCAGAGATATGGTGCAGAGGAAAGCAATACATGTGCAGTACCTTTCTACACACGAGCAGGTTGCAGATGTCTTCACCAAGCTGCTTGCCAAGACAAAGTTCGAGTACTTCCATGAGAGACTTGGCCTGGTGGAGAATTCCGCCCTAGCTAAGAGGGAGTGTTGTTGATTGCAGCTTCATGACACATTCTCTAGGTTGTTTTCCTCTGGACTGAGTTGAGACGATCTGTGAGAACGCCCATGTGATGGGTGAGTCATACTCCTATGGACTGAGTTGAGATGACGTGTGTGGTCTCTTGTCGTTCTCCTCTGGACTGACTTGAGATGACTTGAGATGGTCTCCTGTCGGATCCCTATGGACATAGTTGAGTCGACTTGATATGGCTCTCCAGATGGTACTCCTATGGACTTAGTTGAGTTGATCTGTTGACTGTGACGTCTCTGTGGCTGAGCACAGACGGACGTGTCCCTAGTGGTTGAGCACTAGAGGATGTGAGAGATCCTTTTTATATTGTCTAAGAGTAAGATTTATTGTGTAACCCTAATTTTGTATTGTGAACGGTACAAGTCGGCCCCACCATGTAAAGATAATTAATATTGTGTAAAGATTAATTATATTATTGAGTTATAGAAGTCAGCCCTATTGTGCCAATAGACACATCCATTTGATGTGCTAAGTCATGTATAAATAAGAGTTGATCCCCATTGTGGATCACACACTCATACACACTAAACACATGGTTTGAAATTGGAGGGCCGAAGTGAGCACTTCTCTTAGGCGCCATCTTTCTCAGTCATAAAAGCACCCTCTTGTGTGCTCTAGGGTTTGTAGTGTGGAGCCTGGAGGATCTTCTCTTGGAAATATAGCAAAGGATTGTTGGGTTTTTCCCTTGATTGAGAAGGGTTTTCCCAGGATAATTTCTGGTGTGTTGTGCATGGTTATTCTTCTTGTGATCTTGGTTTACTGCAACAAGTGGATTGTTGTTGCAGTGTTTATGGTTCAAGTTCATGCTAAATTGAAATAAACTACATGTGCTTGAGCTACGTATTAAATTCAATAGAGAGTTCTCAAACACCTAGAAGGAATTTATCTCAAGAAGATAAGTCTATTTTTTGACACAAAGGCCGGTCTTGAAAGGCTCATCAAAAGCATCAACAAATCCATTGTTTTCCTTTCGTACCAGTTGGTCACTAGGTCGAATTGCAACAAGAGTGGTGCCCTTCAAACCCATGCCACCAGGAAGCTCAAGATAAGGAGCATATAGATACTTGGTCACTTGGTAGCTGGAATTCGACATCCCCAAACCATGGAAGAGCTCCATGGGATTATACTTCCAGCCGCAGTATTTGGAGAATGGATTGAAGTACTTAGTCATCGTAGTTATCCTAGGTACTTGGATACCGACTTGGCAATCATGGATTAGAAGAAAAAATCTCCACAGACTGCTTGAAAATGTTGGACAACTGAAAGGGGGTGGTGAATCAGTTGTTACTGAGCTTAAACAATTATGCTTCTTTTAAAAACTCTTTTCAGAAACACTGAATGATGATCACAATAATGCAGAGAAATAAACACTGGCACATTCAGCATCAGTCACATATATGAGAAACACAGAGACAAATATTTTCCAAGGAAACCCATACAGGGTAAAAACCTCTTTTTCTTTATATGATAAGTAATAATTACATTCTTTACATTATCAACTTGTTGAGAGCACCAACTCTCTGTTTTCTCTAGCACCCACTAAAAGGAAGCACCAACTCCCTAGTTTCTCTAGCACCAACTAGAAGGAAGCACCAACTCCCTGGTTTCTCCAGCACCAACTCCCTGAGTGT
>CBVK0100138428.1:0-10942 GCA_900067695.1 Picea abies | reverse complement strand
TCAACCTCTCACCATTAAGGCATATTTGGTTGATCCTTCCATGTTCTTCCATCTCATTTCTTCTAACAATAGAGATGCAACCACATCTTCTAGCACTAATGTGGTTGAATTAATCCATATAGCCATGAGTAAGATATCCCAAGAGTCTGGAAAATAACATAATAGGATAATACATTTCTCCTCCTTAGTGATTTTAATATCCACAAATGATAATTGGCTTATTACAATATTGAATTCATTCAAATGTCAGTTACCAAATTCCCTTCACTCATCCTCCAAAGATATAGTTTCTTTCAAAGGAACAACTAATTTACCAGAGATTTGAACTGGTACAAGCTTTCCAACTTGTCCCACAGTTTATTGGTCAAGTCTTCACCTGAGACATTCAGTAGCACCAAATATGCAACACAAAGTTGAGTCATACTCCTTGCCCTTCTCTCAATTTTCTCCCATTCTTCCCTCAACATACCTGTCAGAATGCTTCTTGGTCATATTGCTTCCCATTTTTCTTGATATACCAGAAGATATTCAATTTTAAACTTCAAAAGCTCAAAATTTTGGCCATTTAATTTTTCAATCTCTATCCTCGAACTACTTGTCATTCTTTCAAGCACAACTTTAAGGATATTTGACTTACAACTCTCACTAGACCTAGCATTTATCTTAGATCCAAGATCTACTTAATAGAATGACTTAACTTGGCTATGATACCATATGTTAGGAAATAGAAATCCACACTAAACCTAAAAGAAAAGAGAAGACAAATTTAAACAAGAAAATAAATGACAAACACAATACATAGAGATTTTACCTTAGAAACCCAAAAGAAAAACCAACATTCCTTGAGAGTCTTGCACTCTTGTTGTCTTATTCATTTGGAATAAAGAGTTGCATGAATATCCTTGGTATACACCTAAGACACAATCGCCATCATAATCTCTTGCATTACACAAGAAAAACCTTGCATCCAATTAAAATTACATCTATATGACTAGTAACCTTCTACTAAATGTTAGTATGAACATAAACTTAATACAATTACAATGCACCTTATTTATAGGATTTATAGTAGGAAAACCCCTAAATCATGGCACCTAAAAATGGTTACAGATCCATGTAGATCATTGATTGAAAATACCGTGAATCTTGAGATTCTATTACATTCAACTTTAATCATTTTACCAATCATCTATCTGTCAACCTCTAGTCAGTCTTCATTTGGTCTTCAATCGACCTCCTGATGATCTCTTATCGTCTGACCTTTTGAATTTATGTCGATCACTTCAACTTCAACATTCCTGGTCAACTTATCTCCTAGTCAATCCACCTTGACTAGACAGTTGGATGATTGTTGTATCACTGCAAAGAATATAACAACCCAACATATCTACGCATGCATGTATATCACCTGGACTTGTCTTAGAAAGGTGAACAATAGCTCATGGACTTAGAGACAAGCGGCAATGATGTAATTAAGGGAATTTGTCTCTTAAATAACCACAAATTATCTCCATATGTCTTCAACCAATTTTTTGGTGTCCTTATTCCTACAGTTCCCCTAAACTGATAATATGCCCGAAAGTACATATTCTCTAAATAGATAGTTTTGTTTTGGCTGACATGGGTGAACCCAATATATAATCATAACTATTATATTTATAGTACTAATTTTTTTTTCCAAGAAAAATATTCATATTTGATATTTCAAGTGTGAAATTGGAATAAAAATTTGATTTTCTTTAAAGGGTAAAAAAACATGGACTCTATAGTATCTTGAATTAGTCTCTTTCTCTTTCCTACACCTACACATTACAGTCTTCCTAGGCCGCATAAGGGTATCCTTCAAATTTCTCCCAGAAAGAAATATTTATAGCCCTAAGGTTAGAACAGTAAAACAATGCAAATTCCAAACAAAAAAACACATATTTAACACTCCTTTAATCTTTTGCATCAATATAGTGACATTTTTAGTGTGAATTGGGTCCTTCCTCTCAAGTCTAGCTCAACTAAGTTCTCGTCCTACAATAATATAGCTTCCTTACATAACTAATCAACTTTAAGTTGAACTCTTGATAAATATGAGTAAAATATAGTTCATCAAACATAATTTTAACCTCCAAAACTTCATTCATGATTGGGAATAGCAACATAGTTTCAATTCTATAATTATTATTTAACCAATCCATCAATATATTGGAATCTCCAAATACCTGCAAGTTTTTAAACCCTTTCCTATCATTGTTTTTACGAGAACCCACAATGCATAAAACTCAACTTGGTTGTTTGTTCCTTTCCCAATGGCATATTTCAAAGAAATACAATGTGTAGACTCAAATAAAATAACATCCCCTGCCCCACACATACTTTGGGTTCCTTGACATGCCCTGTCAAATAAACCCCAAGCCTTATCAAAATCAATGTTAGGTTCTTTTAGAACTCTTTGATGATTTTCTTTCAAAGGTTTCTAGCTCCCCTCAAAGGAGACCCTTATTTTGTGAGAAACTTGTGCAAGGGTCATGTTAAGACCTTGAAAAATCATGTATTTCCTCAAAATCCATACCAAATAGATTACAAAACATGGAAAATCTCTAAAGGAGTTTTCATACTTATCAGTTATCCATGAATAAAGGAATTATAGCAAGGACAACTAATCCCTTTTGTTCCTCCCACTTGAAATTTGTAATATTTCATTCCAAATAGATCTAGAAAAAGAGTTGGTAACAAAAACATGATCCATTGATTCCTCACTAAATTTTCACATGATACATCTACCCAACCCATGAGAGGTCCTTTTTTGGATGTTGTCCCATGTTAAGGTTATATTATCCAAATCCATCCAGAGGTAGATTTTATTTTTAAAGGACTCTATATCTTTGGGACCACCTTCCACCACCAGGATTTTCTTTTTTCATGGGATTATTCCATCTCGGCTGAATAACCAATTCTAGTTTTATACTCCCTCGAGATCTGATTTTTATACCATTTGATTAAATCCTCATGATTTGAAAGATCTATAGCACAATGATTTAACAATTTCAAATATTGATACCATTCCTCTACTTTCCATCCTTGTAATTTTAGGACTTTTGTTGATTTTCAACCCTAATACCAACCATTTGTTCCATCAACACTTGCTACCTCCTCTAGAGAGAAAATCCCCAAAGAATGTAGGTCATTTTTTTTACAGTAACTAGGGAAATTTATATTACAAAAAGGTTGTAGCTAAGGCTAACAATGAGATTACAAAATTTGTCTACCTTAGATTTTGAGCAAAATTGCCATCTCCTTATCTATCGAATATAGAGATTTCTTATTCCCACAAGAAATACATCTCGAAATGTCTTACATGAGTAAATTATGACAAGTTGCTTGAGATTACAAAATTTGTCTACCTTAGATTTTGAGCAAAATTGCCATCTCCTTATCTATCGAATATAGAGATTTCTTATTCCCACAAGAAATACATCTCGAAATGTCTTACATGAGTAAATTATGACAAGTTGCTTACATAATAAAATACATAATACATGGCTAAAATGGATTATGTGTTTTCCTTCTTGCCTCCCTTGGCTATGATATCGAATGAGGTTTTTTTTCTTTACTAATGTCTTCCAAATTTATTTTACATTTAATGATGTCATTATTAATCCCTCCAATCTTGTTTTTCTTGATCTAGAGGTTCAAATGTTCTAGAGTCTCGTCTTCTTCAACCTGATCTGCCCATCTTTCCTTAGGTTGAAGGCTAAGCATGAGCTCTTATTTATGATCTGGATATGGAGTAAAATCATATTCCTTTTCCATCATACCATGTGGTGTCGATCCTTGTTGTAATCGATGTTCTTGTTTTGGTGGTGTTTCCTTGATTTTCTTTGAAATCAATTTTGGCTCCTCCTTGGGTGGGTCTAGGTTAGGTGGATCTTCCTTACTAGTAAATTTATGTTCTTCCTTAGTGCCAACCCTCTAGGTTTATTTATATTAGTGCTTCCTTATTTGTCTTGTCCCTTTTGGGAAATGCGTTGCATGATGCCCTATTTCAAAACAAGCTCTATAGTGGAAGGATACATTTTCATAATCTAGCTTTTATGTCCAGGATTAATTTTCAAATGTCAATTTTATTTCTAAAAGAAACCCTTTGTTGAAATCCATTTTCACAGATATTCGATCATATGTTGTGGTGTTGCAATTCTTGTTTTTTGAACTTCTGAGATATAACTTTCCAAGGGATTTGTGAATGGCTCAAAGAGAGGCTAAACCCAAAAATGAAAAGGAAAATTTAGAAGTCTAAGCCACACAAGATTCGAGGATAGAGTGTCTATCATTAGATCAAAGGATGGATTCCAAGGTTTCATGCATAATCATGTATTTCCCCATAACTAGGGTCTTGAGTTTAAGATCAAATCCATGTCTTTTGCAATATCAAACTCAAGAATGAAGAACCCCTTTTCATAGGGGTAAATGAAATACTTTTATTTTACCTTAGGTTCCCAAGAAACTAAGATCCATTTATGTAGATCCACTAATCAAGGCCAATATCGTTGAAGTCGAACACAAGACTATTAGTATTGTAAAAAGACACATGATCTATGACATCTTACAATATAGGAATAGATAAAGGCAGAGTCTCTTCAACCAAAATTTAATTTAAGCAAAGAGAATGAGAGGCATTCTTCACTAATCATTGAGAGAAGCCCCACCTAGATTTTTGTGAGAAGGGAGAGGGCTATATCTCTTGCCAACATCCATATACATCTCGAGCATAGCCTCCTTGCAAGAATGAGAGTCGATCCACACATCATTACTGAAGGAGACCGCTCCCAAAACACCATGAGAAGGGAGAGGGCCAGATATGCACCCCTTATCCATGTTGGCACCCATGGATAGTCCGAACTTAGCCTCCATGTGAATGCTAGTAGCATTGAAAGGGGACGAAGAACATGTTGGAGCTAAGGGAGTTGGCGCTTCCATAGAAGGGTTTTTGAGGAAATCAAAGGGAGTGGACACTAAACCAAAAGAACTAGGACTATACATAAAAGGATGGGTTGTCCTATAAGGCTAAAATATGTAGGTCAGTTAGTATAGCTTATGATAGCTCATAATTTCCTTTACAACCAATCCAAGGATCTTCCCAAATTCTCACTTTATTTCCCCTTCCTACTTTCCAAGATATCCATTTTCCAATTAAGGGAAAAGATTGAACCAAATATTTCTAGATAATTGAAGTTCGTTGAACACTTTTCCTTTCCATTCTAAACTTTTCTTTAGAGACTTTCCTTTTAAGTACTTTAATTTCATCATTTCCCCCATATACCTTAATTATAGATTAACCTCCATATGTTTTTTGTAGCTAGGGCCATGCTTAATGTATAGATATTATTCAAACCCCATCCACCTACTTCCTTTGAGGTAGCCACTCTTTTATATTTTACCAAAGGAATTCCTTCATTTTTCCTTTTCCCTATCCATAAAAAGCTTACACATTTTTTTTCTAATTTTGTTTAGAATGCCTTTGGGAATGTGTGCAATATAAATTCAATACACATGAACACTCTCTAGAAAAACCTTGACCAATATTAATTTTCCAACATCCATGAGACAACCATATGTTGACCCAATCTAAGATTCTAGCTTCAATTTTGAACAACCAAATCCAGTTAACATACATGTAGTCATTTGGTTTTAATTTAAAACTCAAGTACTTTAGTTCTTGATCAAGATCATATAGGAAACAAATTTATAACTTACGTTTTCACCTCCTCTTTCAACTCATTGAACAACATTGATGACTTCTTCATGTTAGCCTCCATACATGTAGCTTTGTAATATACGCCCATAATCTCCTTTATGCTTCTCAATTCCTTGATGGATCCTTGACCGAAAAATATAATATCATCAACAAAAATAAAATTAGAAATAGCCATCGAATCTGGAATTTTTATACCTTTCATCATCCCTCTCCTCCTTGCATCCTTTATTAACACACTTCACCCTTAAAAAACTAATAAAAATAGGAAAGGGGATAATGAGAATCTTTGTTGGAGACCCCTTGAGGCATTAAAAAACCTAAAGGCGGTCCATTTATTATATCAACAAAAAAGTTTGATGTCAAACATCCCATTATCCAACAAAAAATCTGCAATTCATACAAAACTGGTGTAACAGCAATACGAGATATGGATAAATCACTTTATCATATGGTTTTGTAAGGTCTATTTTCATCACAAAATATGAAATGTTTTGAGTATTGATTGAGTACATCCCTTCTTGCATTGTTCCCACAACATCACGAATTTTCCTATTGAATAGGAAGCCACATTGTTCATTTGAAATTACTCCTAATAAACAACCTTTAAGCATGTTATCAATAATTTTATAAATGAATTTATAAACAAGATTACACAGTAATATATGTCTGCATTATTCAAAGGATCAAGGTTTTTGTCATTTGGAGATAAATGATATAAATGTGGAATTCAAGGCTCCTAAAACCTTCCCTAATAGTCTATATCCCTTAACCATTGTGAGAAGATCACCCTCGATCAAATCATAGAAGTCAATATAGAATTCAATAGTTCACCAGTCAAGATATAGGATCTTCCTTTGTGACTTGTGCTTCCAATTAAATATTCATTTGACCATCAATTAAGCTAGGAAAAATCCTTAATATTTACATTATTTTTCCAATGTTAGCATTCTTAGGGTCTTCAAAAATATTTTTAAAGTGATTTTTACCAACTTCAGCTATTTTTTTCAAGGACTTGACCCTACAACCGTCAATATTACTTATTTCCAATATATTATTTACACGCCTTCTATGGTTTGTAAACTTGTGAAAAAAATTAGTGTTATTGTCACCTTTAGCTAACGATATAGCTTTTCTCTTAAACCTCCACTCTGGCCCCTCGTCAAATAATGCCTTGTTTTTGTTTTTGTTTTTGTTTTTGTTTTTGAGCTCTTTTAAAGTATGGAATTTCTCCTTATAGAGAACTTATACCTCATTATTTTCAAAGAGATATTTTATACCTTCTTCCACCTCATTTAGGTATTTTTAATTTTTCATAGCATGATTGTTCACCCACTCACATACTACCTCTTTCACCATCTTTAAATTATTATAAACTTGCTTCATGGAAGAATCATTAGAGATTCTATAAAAATGATTTCTTTTCCATATTACAAGGCTCTAAAATCCTCCTTATTCAACCATAAGTGGTTAAATTAAAAGGGCGTAGGGGGTTTCTATCCTTTAGGTTCAATCATAAAATAATAGGTAAATGATTTGAATATCCTCCAAAACCAACCTATGATTTTCCACAATAAACCTATACAACCTCTTGGAAATACCCTCCCTACCTCTTCTAGTATTTCTCCAGGTTGGGACAATTTTGATTAGTTTCACATCACTAAGTTTTTAGTCTTCAAAAAAGTGTGAGAAAAATTCCACAAGAGATTCATTCCTTTCCACTTCTCCCTATATCTCCCTTATATTGACAGTCAAGTTAAGATCCCCTTCGATACAAACATTATCACCTTTCAAAATAAGCAAGTCTCCTAGCCAATCCTAGAAGGGTTTCGTATCCCCATAAGGCCCATACAAGTTTATTATTCTAAGCACTTTCCCTAGTTTATTAGATCTAAATTATTTCACTATACTTGCATGCAAAACATTGGTAGAGGGAGGATAAAAATTAACATTCCACATGGAAACCAAACACCCCCAACAGACCATCAACATTCACTAAGCAAAAATAACTATCTTTCAAAAAAGAAGACAAAAAATACACTGCTTTCCACATGGAAACCAAACACCCCCAACAGACCATCAACATCCACTAAGAAAAAATAACAATCTTTCAAAAAATAAGACTAAAAATCCACTTCTTTTGACCCAACACACATATACTCTTGAAGTAAAAATACATTTGGCTTATAAAATGAAACAATTCTTTTCAAGGCTTGCTTCTTAGGGGCACCCCTACACCCTCTATAATTTAGGGAAAGGGTGATCATTTGGACACCATTTTTTTGGTGTCTTTCCTACTCTAAGGACCCCATGGATAGTAAGTTTCTTCCCCTCTTTGATCTCTTTATTAGCCTGAGATTTTTCCATGGATACAAGGTATTTTATCCCAATTAAATTTGGAATATATTAATCAAAATCCAACCCCCCTTCCAAGGCCCTTGATTCATTTTTTTACTTTAAAAGGTATGAGTAATTGAGAATATGATTTTGAAAATTTCTTTTGATATTCCTTGGAAGGAGTCGTTGACTATAATTCATCCTCAATAGGATGACCCTTAGGAGACAACATAGCCCAAGATTCTTGGCCAATGGAGAGATCACGGCTTCACCCTAAGAGACAAAACCTTATCTCCCTAACCAAATAACTTTGATGAGGTCTCACCATATACCTTGGATGAACCTTCATAAATTGGATCAACATCAACTCCCAACTTCATAGAATGGAATGGTTGATTCATATGGCCACTACCCCATAAATCCTCCTTATTCAGAATGACAAATCCCACACACCCAATGGGATAGGGGGAACCAAAATTAACTGCCTGAAAGCATGAAGAATAATCTAAAATAGACATATCTTGACAAGATAGAAAGAGTCCTTGATTCTAGTAGTTTGCATTGAATCCTTGGGCATTATCCATATCATGCATTGTGGGAGTTTGAGCCTTCTCTTTTGCAAGAGATAATTAAGGCTCCAAATCCTAAGGATATGCATGTTCCTTTCAAACTATATTCTCTAGATAGACCTTCATATCACCGGTAGAGTTTGAATTTTTTATCCACACATTTTTCTAGAGAAATGTTCCTTTAGGGATTTTGTGGTCCTCCCATAAATGCTTTATTTCATGACAAGTGTTGCATCTAAAATGCAATTTCAAGAACTCTAGTTTCTAGATAAAATACCAATACCCCTAGATAATTTCAATATTTGTTGGTAAACCCTCTCAAGTATAACTCTATAAAGATTCTAACCACTCGCATATCCTCTTTTTCCCAACAATTATCCTCCAAAGCAATAAAATGACTGAAATAACTCCCAATACCTTCCAATATTTTCTTGTTCTATAGTTCCAATGGGAGGCCCAAAATTAAAACCCAAATATACTACAATAAGGTGGCTTCCTTCCATGGGTCAAACCCCATTTTCCACCTATTTAAACATAAATTGGATGGCCCCCAATGCAAGTCCTACCTGATAAGTAATTGTACATCGATAGAGATCTTCACCAAAAAGTAAATCCACTCACAAACTAGGAGATGCAAGAGAAGTGTATACCCGAGGACAAGCCTATGAGCCTCATCCATCCACTTCTTCATAGCTTCTCCTTTAACTATTTTCCCCATAAAATGCCAGATGAGTTACCTGTCTCTCAAGCCTTCCACCTCTAATAAACCCACATCCAAACCAACAACCATCCTAACTTTCTTTGGTTGAACCCTAATACACTTCCTTTTTCTTTTCTTTCAATCCTGACAAACCACATTTTCACCTGGAGGGATTTTTCCACCCAAAATCCCTTCCTTCTTATAATAGGATAACACCTTCATTGCCTAGGTTGACACATGAATCCTCTCACTACCTAGGTCTTGGCTCAATAACACCTGCACTACAACGGATTAAGAGTTGCACCATGCATAAGCTTGAATCTCGATCGATTAGATAAATTATCGAGTGTTGGAGCCTTATCATAATCAAGCCAGAAATCCACTTTTTCCTCAAAGGATGTCAAACCATGATGTTCTTTTCCTTCCTTTTTACCTTCAATCGAGATCCTTAAAGGATCAATCCCATCCTGTACCCACACTTCCATTGCAAGCCTTCCATCTAGCAGGCCTTTGTCCAAGCCTTGATCTATGTTAGTTGATACTAGGTCTTCATTTAACACTTTTATACTTCACAATATTTCCATAAGCTCCCAAACCTAAATATTGAAATGGGACTACAGACTTCATCTTCCCCATAGTTTACCACCTCAAGGTCTCCGTCCATGGTCCTTAGTGATGAAGATATTCCCCCCTTATGTCTCATAATACCTAAAGTGTGTCTACAAGCTTGTAGAAACACTAGACCTTTGAATCCTGAGTAACTCCTCCATTGTACTTATTTTCGCTTCCTCAACTAGTAATTTTGTTTAATAGAAAATAACAAAAAATTAATGTGTTGTCACTACTACATTTGGGTGTGAAATCCAACGTCATTTTTTTATGTTGATGGAAATTTTTTATTTTGATGGTGAAATTTACTTAGAAACCATTACAATTTACTTTTTTTCTTCTTGTTCCCCAAGAAATGTTGCAATTTTGATTTCTTTCCAATATTGTCGAAATTGTGATGTCTTAGCATTGGACTTCCAACATTTTTTCTATTTAACCAAATGACCGTTAGTTATGTTTAAACATTCAATAAAGTTGACTTAATCAAACATTCAATGTTTTTGACTAGGTCAAATTGCCATCGATATTGTGATGTTTATGTGAATTATAAATATTAGAACCCAAAATACATGGTGACAATTATGTAATAATCATGACATATGTAACATTTTTTTCGTCATTTTTGCAACACTTGAAACAACCTTTTTAATTTTCAACATTTATTTTCTTATTTACATATTTTGGATTCTCTATATAATCTAAAATCTATAGATATTGATTAATGGTTGGAGGGATGTTTAAAGTTCCCGTTGTAAGCATCATTGGTGTTTGGCAACTACAATCCAGAAGCAATTTCATATTCATAACCATATAGTATATATGTGAGAAATTGGGTTTGAACCCTAGACACATATCTGCACAGCAAAATTTAGAGGTTTTACACAAAGAAAGAGAGCCATATAATCAATCCTAAGGAAAGAAATCGACATCAGACATAGAACAAAGATCAAAATTTAATTTTCATAAAAGATTTTTGTTAGTAAAGTG
>CBVK0100138427.1:0-10034 GCA_900067695.1 Picea abies | reverse complement strand
GATATATATATATATATATATATATTTGTAAAAAAAAAAAGTGCATTCGTATTGACCTTTGAGCTTACATGTCCACTAATTTCCATGTATCATAAGATGGATCTATTACATTCATATGAAATTTTCATGCCAATGAAGTGGCCAAGCAATCCATATGATTGAACAATTTGTTGACAGTAAATAACTCAGAAAATGTGCCTAGAATATAGGCTATTGAAGTCACCCTTCAGGGTTTCTATGCATCTAGTGTGCCTTCATTCATATTCATTGTTTAAAAAAAGTGTGCCTTCATTCATATTCATTGTTTGCCTCTTTATTAAAAAGTCCACTTTTGTGTTTAGTGTTGTATAAACAAGAGAGAACTTCTAAATGTAGTAATGGTATCCTTAATCTTTCTCATGCTTTCTCGACGATGTATGTTGTTTACCTACATAGTCTCAATTTTCTCATGTGTTTTATTAGATGTAAATCTTAACCACCTTTTTTAAATAACAAATTATTGTTGATATTCTAATGTCTCTAAGAATTAGGATGCTGAAAAATCTCTTAACAATTTATTTGAAACCATTGGACTTTCAACATCCTTTTGTTGGACCACAAATGATAGTTCGTTGTCCTACAAACCACTGCTCATTGTAACACAAAGATTATGTTGATGCGAGAAAGTGATTATGACATCCTTCCATTAGACTACCGATGACATTTCATCACCCTATCGACAACCTCTCGTCGCAACACAAACATTATGGTAATACCAACAAGAGTTGTTTTTTGGGTAAGAAAGCAAAGCCTCCCACGTGGCATTCATATTGTGTTGGAATTACGACTTAACTAAAAGGTTATTATGATCCCAAAAATAGATTTTCAAAATAAAATATAGATTTTCAAAATAAAAGGTTATTTTGAATGTTTTTCTAATTTTGCTTCCAATATTGTTTACATCATATTAACGTCAGGATGACATAAGAATTTGTACCAAAAATTAGTATTGTGTTAATCAATTTTAAAAGGAATTAAATGTATTTCAGATGCACAACATGGTTGCGAAAATCATATTTACATGTAATATTAATAAGGGTAGAATTAAAGGAAATTTTACTTGCAACTCATCTTTGCATAAGGACACAATTTTTTTCACTTTGATTTCAAATGTTAATTAGTCAATTAATTAACTATCAAAGTTCTTACAAGCATGTTGTAATTATTTTTTTCATTGTTAATTAGTCAATTAATTAACTATCAAAGTTATTACATGCATGTTATAATTATTGTTTCATTTATTTTCAAAGTCAAAGTTATTACAAGCATGTTATAATTATTGTTTCATTTACTTTCAAAGTTATTGTTAAGCTTTGAATATGTGATTTTTAAGATATTATAGTATTTTTTGTTATTTAGAGTGTTTATGCATTATGTGTATGGTAACACTATGAAAAAAAATTACAAATATATTTATTTTGTGTTATTGCATATTTATTTATGATAAAAAAATATTTTAAATTACTCTAATAATTTTATAACTTTATGTTGTGCTTGAGATTATTGACGAATTAAGAGTTTATATTATTATTATTTATTTAATCAAAATAATATTGTAATTTTGTTATAAGTATATAGGTAGAATTTCTATTAATCAATCAGAATATTATACATACAAAAGAAACTTTGTTGTTGGCTTGCCACTGGGAAACCAGACCAACAACAAAGGTATAGATCATCAGTCCATAGAGTTTGGTCAATGTTTTAAATAAGTCTTGAAAGCTAAACAACCAAAAAAGAAACTAAAATAGAAATTGTTGTAGGCTCTTGAATTTGACCTTCTTTTATAATTCATTCACAACTGAAAAAAAAACAAAGAGCTTCCTACTGATCAAGGACCTGAAGGCATCACAAACTGATCTTGAGGCTGAATGAGCAATGCTTCTCAAGGTCTAAGTCCTCATTCCTTTGTTGGTAGCTGGCATACGGGTAAGAGCTTCACGCATCATCAAGTGAAGATCGTCCAGCTGCAGTTGAATTGTATTATGCACCTCCTCCCGGGTCTAAAGCATCTAGTCCAAGATATTTTTGATGTACCAGTAAAGATCTACTATTTTCCAGTACTTTGTTTCCCTAGCACGAGTCGCTTTACATCCGGAATCCAACAAATGGTTGTGTCTGCCACTTCTTGGTCAGTGGTCATCGTTCTTTCTACATGGACCATTGCCTCTTCCTCTTCCACATGTTCTTGAAAGCAAGGAGGCATGGATTCAAAAAAGGTGCATGTTGCGTCCAAAGCTTCTTGTTGGACCCTTGAGGCAGGGACATCGCTTCCAGGCTGGTGAGTCGAGGGCCAACTCACGAATTTCCTCCTCGACGGTAACCCCTTTGGTACCCATGGCGTGGAGCCATTGCTACCCAGCTCTCATTTTGAACTGACGATTGACACTCGCTCTCAAAGGAAGGGTCTCAACCCACCCTCCTCTCTGGACATCCTGTAGACCCTCCACTGAACCTGAACTACAACAAGTAATTCCCTGATGTCCTTGGTGGAAAACTCTCAAATCGCATGGCTTTACACTTTGATTACTTTGCTTCTTCATTGCCATTGAGCCATGGTTATTAGATCCCACTAAAGGATGGGTTAATTTGATAGTAAATAACATTAAACACTATCTCTGCGGATAGAGTGTTGGCACTACGTCTCCTCCTGTAGTCAAGTTACTATGCCATGTGAACTCACTTGAAGTCTTGTGCGTGTGGCCTCGAGCCTGGAGTTCATTCCTTCCCTTCATGTAGTTGTACCTACTATGACAATAGTACTGTGTCGTCGTTCTTGTCACCAACTCATCACAGTTTTAATGCCTTATTTTCCCGATGTCATTACATCCTCAAGGGTCATAGCTCCCTCGGTTCTCATCCCCACCACCCCATACGGGGAAAAGAATAATGTAAAATTATACTCCCCTCAGTCAGCAATTTTGTAAAACTAATTACTATGTCATAGAACAATTTTGAATTGAAATTAAAGTCCATAAATTTACTAATATACCTTTTAAATTTGAATATAAATTAAATTTTATATAAATGAACTTAAATCTAGCTTAATCTATCTATTTATCATATTAACAAATTATTTTTAATTCCATCATCATACTAATCAACAAATTAACTACTTCTAATATATTCTAATTCATTATCATTCCATACTAAATTTTTTATTTATATTAATAAAACTACATTATTAATAACAACAACGACGACAACAAAAAATATTTAAAAAAATATAGTTCAAGAAGAGAATGATAAATATAGAGTATAAATAATTTCTCACCTATTAAACATTACAAATATGTTTAATGACATTATCATTCCATGCTAAATCTTTTATTTATATTAATAAAACTACATTATTAACAACAACAAAAATAAAATAATATTTGAAATAGTATAGTTCGAGAAGAGAATGGTAGATATAGAGTATAAATAAGTTCTCACCTATTAGACATTACAAATGTCTTTAATGACACACTATGTAAACATAGGTTCTTATATGTGGTTTTATTGTTAATGAATCACAATGGCTTGAACATAGAATTTTGTGGTTTTGATATTGCATGTTTTTTTTTTATTATTGGATTTCAAATTACACAATTTTTATTATGTTTTTTTATCTATTAATGAATCACAATGGCTTGAACATGGAATTTCACAATGATTTGAACATAGAATTTTGTGGTTTTGATATTACATGTTTTTTTTATTGGATTTCACATTACACAATTTTTATTATGTTTTTTTTAATTAAAAGAATTTAAAATAAAATTTTAAATTAAAAAAAGGCTTTTAAACATTAATAGCATGTGAATGATTACCCAAGTTATTTAAATTTGAAATTCCAAATTCTAATTCCCCTTATTTGACATTACTTCCAAAAAATTTGCAAATATAAAATTAATTATATTTACAACAAATTATGAAATATTTGAAAGTTAGGGAATGCCCATCATAGCGCTATAAGTTTTTTAATTCCAGCAAGAAAATTCAAGTTGGCTCGAAATAAATGAACTAAAATCTTGCACATCAAGCAAAACCAAAAGATCATGCTCAATTGTCTATTGCATTAATGTGACAACACAGAACTAGTTGAGACACGTGTCCATAAATGTAATATTGTGGAATTTGCTTTAGTTTAGAATATAATTGTGTTTACATTAATCTCATATGTTCACACTTATCGATTACAAAATTCAACATAAATAACATTAACATTAGTCTATTAATTAATTATGTATTAGTCATTGTTGTTTAGTTTATATATTGAATTAAATGAAAAATAATAAATTGTAGCATGTTTATTAGAGGAAAATGAAAAGTAACCTGTTGTCCAACTTATAAAATTATAGATTGGGAAATGTGCTTCACATCATTTTTTATAGTTTTTTTTCTTAAATTTTCGATAAAAATAATTTAAATTGGATAAAAACATTCAAATTTGTTCGACAACACAGGTATTCCAACAGAAGATGAACATCTTCAGTAACCACTAACAAAATTAGATTAAATATCAACATATTGATGTTCTTACATGGTAAAACCCCTAGGGGGAAACATCCACGGCCCGAGCCAAAGTGGCCACTTGAGACAATTTATTAATGCAAAAGAAAAATATTACAAGAGAGTTTTTCACAATCGATCATTGACAAATGACCCTCCATGCTCTTTAAATAGAGATCATGAACCAATCAAGTGTTAAGCCATAGATCAATGTAGCCATTGAGATCAATGAGAACATGAGTTGTCAGATCACTCTATGTCAGGAATATATCATCAGATAACTAATGCATACTAAATAAACAAACTAAGGATCATACTTTAACCTAACGACGCATTAGACCAAGTTGATCTTAACTAACTCCTAAGTGTCTAAATATCCTAATAATCATTTTTTATCCTGATGGAAAATAAGAAGCTACCTTTGAATGGGGGGTGGGTCTAGCCACTAATAATTAGGTGAGGCTCTTGTTTTTCTTCTTTTTTTATTTTTTTTAGTAGGTTACAAAGCCCAGGGAAAACCCTTGATTACTTTCCCTCATTTAAAGGATGGTACTCGGGGTAAACCTTAGAATCTGCAGGCCACAAGGTCGATCAACAATGGGGCTTGAAGCCATTACAACAATATACTCGTTGTGACCTCAACATGTCACTTGCAAGATTTGAACCTGAGTGGGGAGGATAATAATCATTCCTCCCGACTACCCTAGCTAAACCCAATTGACAAGTTAGGGTTATTTCTTTATTTCAAGGATTAAAATAATTAAATTCCAAGCAAAGCAAAAACATTGTGATCATTGGAGACTCGGCTATAATAACTGAACTTACATATAGGTTATCCATTCCAACGAATGGAAAGCTTGCTCGACTTATACATAGAGTTCAAAAAGAGCTTCATCATTTTGGGACATTGGAGTTATATCATGTTTTAAGGGAGCATGACAAGTTTGTGGATCAATTAGCTAACTTAGGATCTCGTCTAGACGAACTCTCAAGAGAAAAATGAGGTATCCATCGAACCCAATCCTTAAGGTTTATTTAACATCTTTTCTAATCGATGGCATTTTATCCACATACCACCAAATAAGGTGGTGTGGATTTAATTCACATGATCAAGTATCAATGGAAGGCCTGAAGGCAGTACCCTTTTGCACTTTGTTCATAACTACGAATCAACCTTTTGAAGTGTGGAAGGATATCATTTGTATGTAGTTGGGATAATGGGACATATTACAACTAGGAGTGGAAGTCGTGGCGTAAGGTTCGTTAACGTGGTAATTCAACTTCTAGGTTTGTGACCCTTGTTGGATGTTTCTCTTCCCATTTCACTTGGTCTCCTAGTAAGTATTGGCAACTCTTGATTTTCTCCCTCAAAGACTTCTAGTATACTTCTTGAACGTGAAGTGGTTTTCGAGTTAGAATAGAGTGTGGAGTATGAATTAAGGGGAGCAATCCTTCCTTAATGGTTTGGATGTCCTAGGCATTTTTGGTGATCTGTTTGGGTGCCTCTCGATGTGTTTTTCTCATATATGATTTTGGCAAATTTAATTTCCTTTGGGTCCCTATTTTTTGTGATAGAGGAAGTGTCTCTATGGAAGTGCTTCAGAGTTGTTTTGTGTTATTTCTATTTGGATAGGATTTTGGGCAAGTGTATTTGGTGTTTGATCTACATGGATAATTTTGGTAACTTTCCCTTCCAATGGAACTATACTCCCCGTGAAAATTCTCAAAATACAAAGGGTTCTCGAGAGGCATAAGAGTCTTATCACTGACAACATGACTTATGTGTTCTCTTCCACATCTAAATTACATGGGCATGAGGTAATCCACAATAAGGAGCATGGACTATTAATGGAGATGGTTCTAGAAACAAAGAAAGCAAATATAGTCTCTTGAAAATTAGTGCAAAATGCTTAGATAATTGATTTATCTTCAAAATAGGTCGTCGAAATCTATGGCTTCAAATATTGGATTATTTGTGGGATCAACTTTGGGGGAGTTTAGAGAAGAAGAAGCAGTTCATCAATTATGTGAAGATGTGGAGATGGAAGTGAAAGAACCATAGCCTTCTTAAGTTGGGTAGATTGATGGTCACAACATCCATATGTTTCGTTAAATTCCAGTCTCTTTAATTTTTTGGAAAGTAGGGTTGATATTAGTGTTTTTTTATATAATATATACTAGTAGAAGCTTATGGCTCTCCTTAGCGAAGGAAATTTTTGAATTTTGTAAAAAAAAACTCATCAGTATTCTACTTAGCATAAGAAATATTATCTACTAGATAACATATCTTTGTATTCTAATTCTAACTAGTGAGGCTGTAGCTTTTATTAATTCTAATTCTAATTGTGGCAAGACATTTCAATTGGAGTTTCTCTTCTACTTGAATAAAAATAGCAATTTTTTCCTTGGAAAGGAACATTGTGGAATTTTAGGATTTCGAAGTGAAGTGGATTATCTTTTGATTCCTTAAATCACAAATGTACTCTTTGTGAGATCGTATTATATTTTTAATATGAATTGTTGTTACTCACCATCTCTACATTGCTTGTTTGACCCTTTAATTGGAATTTGAAACAACTATCTCATCAACTTGTATGGACACTAGGATGGAGTTGTCTCCATGCTTATAAATTCTTTTTACGTAGCTTGAAATTGAATTTTCTTTAAAAGTTATAAATGGAACAAAATGGAATCTCACTAGTTACATCTCATTGTTACTCACCATCTCTACATTGTTTGCTTGACCCTTTAATTGGAAATTGAAAATATTATCTCGTCAACTTGTATGGACACTAGGATGGAGTTGTCCCATGCTTATAAATTCTTTCTACGTAGATTGAAATTGATTTTTCTTTAAACATTACAAATGGAACAAAATAAAATCTCTTTGGTTACATCTTACTTCACTATAAACCTACACACATGCAAAGGAGGGATAAGATGTAATCACTTCTCTGTTGTGAATAATAGAGACCCATATTTGGATCTACATATTAAGAAACATGTCTTTCTCATAAAAAAAAGTATTGATGGAGGAAAAATATTGTTAACACAACATGTTGGGCAATGCTTTGCCTCAAAATTACTTTAATCAAACCTACACATATCTAACATTGAAAGGCACTTGCTCCATGAATTGAAAGTAAAATTAAAGAGATTGTGTTACCATGCAACCCTTGTTGTTAAAGGGTTCATTGACATTTGTAATGAATAGTTATCATGCCCTTTATACATGCATTTCTTCATTTACTTTGTTGAAACTTGATTAATGAATATTAGTATTGGAATTCCTTAAAGTAGTATTATATTTTCTTTTTGATAATACAATAAAAAATTTCCATGGTAATCCATGTTGGAGCAATAAGGTTTTAACCACTCCAATATTCCAATGAATGCAACTTGGGATGTGAGGGGAACTATGTTAAAATTTACTAAAGAGGAGAGTCCATTTGATTAAACTGCATAATTAGTTATCACATATTTACTTCAATTTTGTGTCAATGGCTATAATTTGATGTATTTCAATGTGGACAACTTGGGATGTGTGGAAACTTTGTTAAAAAATTTAAAGCGAGTCCATTTGATTAAACCCCATAATTAGATATTACTTATTTGCTTCAATTTTGTGTTAGTGGCAATAGTTTGATGGTCTTTGTAAATGCTACACACAAGCTAAAGAGTTTAAGAAAAAAACTATTATATCACTATAAATCACAAAAAATATCATTAAACACTAATATTCATGCAAATAGTGTGAAAACACTAATAAGAATATATTGATTGTTTACTTGAATGTAAAACTCTAAAATATAAAGGTATTTATAGTCTATAATAACCATAGGAGAATATAAATTATTATCGGTTAACTTGGCTATATAGAATATTTGAATCATAGTGGAGTCATAATAATAAGGTCTTAGTAAATTTTAACTCTTACTATTGTTTCAAGCTTTATCATCTCAAATTTACATTTTGCATCTACTACAAATTATATCAAATTGTAGCTAAAGCTCTTAGTTTTGTGGTAAACCTATCGTCCCTTCGCTTCCACGTAAATCCTTTCCACAGATGCCAAATCCTTTATATAACACTCTGTATACGTTTCTAAAAGTTCCTCTTTAATTCTCCTTATAGAATGATCCTCAATGTAACATCCCTTATCTCCACATCCTAAGGTTGTTTATATGAATCTAAGACACATTGCTTAATTCTTCAACATATTTTTTATCCAACAATGAGATTAAGATTTCTTTGTCAATTGAGCCAACTAGATAAGGATGAATTATGTTGAATTATGTATTAGGATCTCTTTGCTAAACCCAACAAAATGAAAGAATAGGATGCACTTTAAAACATTGTAATAACAAAATGAAAGAATAGGATGCACTTTAAGAACATGATGCACTTTATTAGTCTCTGTCGTAGGTAAAGAGGGACAATAGCGATCGATAAATCGTTGACCTGGTATTAAATTTTGCATTGACCACAAATATTTGCATATTATGTATTGTTGGAATAAGGGAAGTGAAAACATTGATTTTTATATAATAGAAAGTACCATGTTTCTTAAGATCTGATTGGACAATGGATTGGAGGTCTTATTGTCGCCTTCGTTATTCCCAATGTTAAAAAATTTGGCATATCCAAAGTATTTCAATTGTATATGGTATTTTTGAATCATATATTTTGTTATGCATTGGTCGAACGTGGAGTAATGCTAGCATTACTTCGAATGTTTCCTTAAGCATTTTCTGCTAGCTTGAATACATTGTCTACCATGGTCTCGGCATTCCTGCTGAACCGCTCTTCCGATCTCACTTCTATATTAAATCTTTTACTTATATTAATAAAACTACATTATTAATAACAACAACAATGACAACAAAAAATATTTGAAAGAATATAATTCGAGAAAAAAATGATAAATATAGAGTATAAATAATTTCTCACCTATTAAACATTACAAATATCTTTAATGACATTATCATTCCATGCTAAATCTTTTATTTATATTAATAAAACTACATTATTAACAACAACAAAAATAAAATAATATTTGAAATAATATAGTTCGAGAAGAGAATGGTAGATATAGAGTATAAATAAGTTCTTACCTATTAGACATTACAAATTTCTTTAATGACACACTATGTAAACATAGGTTCTTATATGTGGCTTTATTGTTAATGAATCACAATGACTTGAACATAGAATTTTACAATGGCTTGAACATAGAATTTTGTGGTTTTGATATTACATGTTTTTTTATGTTTTTTTATTAATGAATCACAATGGGTTGAACATAGAATTTCACAATGACTTGAACATAAAATTTTGTGATTTGAACATAGAATTTCACACTGACTTGAACATAGAATTTTGTGATTTTGATATTGCATGTTTTTTTATTGGATTTCACATTACGCAAGTTTTATTATGTTTTTTTATCTAAAAGAATTTTAAATAAAATTTTAAATTAAAAAAAAAAAAAAAAAAAA
>CBVK0100138426.1:0-10357 GCA_900067695.1 Picea abies | reverse complement strand
AAAAAAAAAAAAAAAAAACCTTTTAAACATTAACATCATGTGAATGATTACCCAAGTTATCTAAATTTGAAATTCCAAATTCTAATTCCCCTTATTTGACATTACTTCCAAAAATTTGCAAATATAGAATTAATTATATTTACAACAAATTATGAAATATTTGAAAGTTAGGGAATGTCCATCATAGCGCTATAAGTTTTTTTATTCCAGCAGAAAATTCAAGTTGGCTCGAAATAAATGAACAAAAATCTTGCACATCAAGCCAAAACCAAAAGATCATGCTCAATTGTCTATTGCATTATTGTGACAACACAAAACAAGTTGAGACACGTGTCCATACATGTAATATTGTGGAATTTGCTTTAGTTTAGAATATAATCGTGTTTACATTAATCTCATATGTTTACACTTATTGATTACAAAATTCAACATAAATAACATTACCATAAGTCTATTAATTAATTATGCATTAGTCATTTTTGTTTAGTTTATATATTGAATTAAATGAAAAATAATAAATTGTAGCATGTTTATTAGAGAAAAATGAAAAGTAACCTGTTGTCCAACTTATAAAATTATAGATTGGGAAATGTGCTTCACATCTAGTTTTTTCTCTTAAATCCCCTATAAAAATAATTTAAATTGGATAAAACATTCAAATTTGTTCGACAACACAGGTATTCGAACAGAGGATGAACATCTTCAGTAACCACTCACAAAATTAGATTAAAGATCAACACATCGATGTTCTTACATGGTAAAACCCCTACGGGGAAACATCCACGGCCCGAGTCAACGTGGCCACTTGAGACAATTTATTAATGCAAAAGAAAAATATTACAAAAGAGTTTTTCACAAACGATCATTGACAAATGACCCTCCATGCTCTTTAAATATAGATCATGAACCAATCAAGTGTTAAGCCATAGATCAATGTAGCCATTGAGAACGATGAGAACATGAGTTGTCGGATCACTCTATGTCAGGAATATATCACGACCGTCAGATAACAAATGCACACTAATGCATACTAAATAAACAAACTAAGGACCATACTTTAACCTAACGACGCATTAGACCAAGTTGATCTTAACTAACTCCTAAGTGTCCAAATTCCCTAACACCCCCCCCTTAAGAACAAATTAGGATATGATTTACGGATTTACAAAGGTGACACAATAGGATAAGGAATGAGGCATTAGAGCCTATCCCCCCTTAATGACAACTTCCTGAACTCTTAACATAGATTGAAGTTTTGAAAACATCGCTTCTGTAAGAGATTTTATGAAAATGTCTGCAACTTGATCTTCTATAGGGAAAAGAGCACTTCAATAACTCGATCATGAATGAGCTTTCTCATGAAGTGCATGTGTAGCTCAATCTGTTTTTCGTGCTAATGTTGAACTGGATCTTTGGTGAGCTTAATGGAATTCTGATTGTCGCACCAAAGGGTGATTAGATGTTGCTCTTGGAATCCAAACTTTGAAAGGATTTGTCAAATCCACAAGGCTTCTTGAATTGCATTAACCACTACTCAGTACTCTGTTTCTATTGAAGGAAGAACAATATCCTATTGTTTCTTACAAGCCCAAATGACAGGTCCATAACCAGTTGAAAACATAACCTGCAATAAAATTTTGATCATCAAGGTCACCGACCCAATCCAAATCAGTGAAACTAACCTACAAGGGAGTCCCCCCTAAATTCTAATGTATCCCAAATTAAATTATACCCTGGATATATTGAAGTATTGATCTGCAATAACAATACTCGGGAAATTAGCGAGAACATGAAAACATGAATATTATCACCAAAATTGAGAGAAAAATGACCATTACTTTATTTAGAATAGGAGGCAGTCTTATATAGATGCATGTTATTACATGATGGCTTGAATAGGTCAAGATACAAATAGCTTCTAAAATCTAGTTAGATAGATATGATCAACTACTTCCTTGGGAAATATGCCCAACTATTCTTCTCCTCCAATAAGCTGAGAGAGTATGCCTTCGAAGAATCCAATTGGATGAGGGAGTGCACCTTCCTTGGGATTCACGTGGATGTATGTTGGGTTTCCCAATTTCTCCATGTTTAATCTTGGACGTGTCCCCACTTCTGTCAACAAATGAGGAAAATGATTGTGCATGGTAGCTTCCAAAAACCATTTAGCATGAGCAGGAGTTTGGCTTATGTTCCCAACAAGGTAAGAGGTGTGTTATTGATGACGAGTGGTGGTATGGTGAGTGTCAAGTAAGGTTTCTTGGAGCAATGGAGGTTGGAAATCAAGGATTAAATCAACATGATGAGAGAAAATGAAATTATCTTCTAGCAATGTGGGTTCATAGTGTTTCATATTGTTCACATTCACCACATCATGAATTCCTAGTTGGGGTGGAAAGTTAAGGCGATAAATATTGTCCCCAAGCTATTGGAGAATGGTATAAGGGCCATAGTGAAGAGGCTTCAGTTTGTGATGACATTGTGATTTAAAACGCTGGACTTCCATGTAAAACCATAATTTATCACCAAGAGTAAAAACCATAAGGGAATGGTAAGAATCATGGCGGGCTTTGTAGCATTGTTGGGATGACTTTAGCACTTCAGAAACTTGGTCATGTTTGTGTGCTAGAGTTTGAAAAAATGAAAGGTAAGATTTTTTTTCTTACTATTGGTGTGGAGTTTCAGATGTCAATTTTCACATACAACCTTGTGTGACCAATTTTCATATCTGAAAATTGCTTCCTAAGGAACCAACAGTAACACCCTAGCTATTATCATTGAACAATTCTACATTTAAAATTATTTGTTGAAAACATATGCACTGGAAACAAAAAATATCATAGATGAATCATCAACACATATGAGACACAATATTTTTGTTCTATAACCTTGTTGAATTCAGAAATTCTGAGGGAAAAACCAACCCTCCCAACCAGTACAATATTGCCAAATTTGAGGATAACCTTGTCCTCTCAACCAATACAAATATCACTAAAATCTAAGGACAACATTGTCCTCCAACAACCATACAAAACATAAAACCAAACCTCAACAATATTCCTGGAAATCTTCTCTATCCACAAATATGTTGTTGATCACATGTACAACCTACTAAGTTCACATGATGTCAGCCTGTATGGACCTGCTCCTTCTCAGAATAAATTGTACAGATGCATGTGATTGTTCCCACTGAAACACGCATAAGTATGTGATTGTTCCCACTGAAACTCGCATATGTATGCGACTGTTCCCACTGCAACCCACATACGTATGTGACTGTTCCCACTGAAACCTGTGTACGTGTACAAAAACATGTACAAACACTTTGTACAACTCTCTCCACCCATACAACTTCTGCATTCTACGGTTGCCTCTCTCTCCCACACGTGCGATATTATTTTCCCTACCAAGAACAAAAGATAGAGAGTCCTCAACCCTAGGCCATATTTTCCACCATAGCAAAATTTCCCTTTGTTGAAATCACCAAGCCTCCTAGCACAAGTACAGACTCACTTATGCTAACTCCATTCTTCCACAATGAGAAAATGTCACAATGACCTCTCTCCTTTATATACATGTCTAATGAGTTAGTTTATGTACACCTTCTAAACCCAACAATTAATTAGAATATTTTGTTCCTCTTTGTGGGTGTGACACCCCATCACAAGCCCACAAATCCCATCAAATTTCCCATGAGGCCCTAGCCTCATTCCAAGGTCGATTTCACTGAAATGAAAGGTTGATTTGGTGCCAATGAATATTCCCACATGCCTGACACATTGGCCTCTTGTTGGAATACCTCTCAAAGCTACAATAACTAACACTCCCTCTTAGCAACAGAGGTATCCCATCCATCATCATCTATATGTACCTTTGTTTAGCACACTGGAAGTGGATATCTATCCTCTACCACAAATGCACTCCAATCCTCTTGACTGGCTTCTACCTCTCTCTCGTCTACCATAGTTGCACCCCAATCCTCCTGACTGACATTTCTCTCCTGCTCTCCAATCCTTTTGACTCGTTGCATCCTTGGTCACTGAAGCAAATCCTTTTTTAAATCTACCCCACTGAATTCTCCCTCTGTGACTGAAGAAAATTCTACTCCTATGTCTTCCCAACTGTATGCCTCCTCTGTCCATATAGAAAAACCTACTAAAACAATTGAATCCTCCATGGAGGGAATATAGCTCCTAGAACCCTCCTGCATCTTAACCTCTTGTATGGCCTCCTCAACCCATGACAACTACTCATCAGTCTTGGAAGATGTCTCTCTCCCTTTTGAACCTAAGGGGGAATGTCCTTTTTCACATGAAAATCTATGTGACTAATTTCATATCTAAAAATTTGCTCCTAGTGATCTAACAGTAAAACCATGGTTGTTATCACTAAACAAATTTACACTGAAATTATTGACTGAAAAAATATGCAGTGGAAACAACAAGTTCAAAGATGAATCATTAATACACAAGAGACACAAGACTTCTATTTTGGAACTTTATCCAATCCTTCAAATCTGAGGACATAACAAGTCCTTTCAGTGTCCACCAAAACTGAGGACAAAACCAGTCCTCTCAATGTCATAAAAAATGAGGACAAAACCATTCCTCTCAGTCAATACAATGTTACCAAATTTGAGGACAACCTTGTCCTCCAATTACCATATAAATTAGAAAACCAAACCTCAACAATATCATAGAAATATCCTATGCCCACGAATCTATTGTAGACCACATGTACGACCTGCTGACAACGCCTATCAACATGTACGGATCTGTACCTGCCCTAAAATCAAATACGTGATTCACCCTCTTGCAACCCGCATATATAAATGGTTCACCTTCTTGCGACCAATGTATATACCCGATTCACCTCGCATGTGATCTGCATATATACGTGATTTGTCACACTTGTGACCTGCATATATACATGATTCATCACACCTATGACCTATGTATATACGTGATTCGTCACACATGTAACCTACATATATACACGATTTGTCCCAGTGCAAACCACGTGTGGTATGAAAAATTCACTCCACACATGTGACCTTCTTCTCTTCTCTCTCCTGGGCTAGATTTTACACCTTGCTGAATTTCCCTTTGCTGAGATCACCGAGCCTCCTAGCACAAGTACAAACTCATTTATGCTAGCTCTATCAAATCTCCATACTATGACCATATGATATGTCACAATGACCTCTCTCCTTTATATACAATCCTTAGGTTTCACCATAGAAGCCCCTCCACAAGTCAACATCAAAATAGGATTTCCTTGTGGGTGTGAAACCCTAACACAAGCCCACAAATCCCATCATCAAACCCATGAAGGCCCAACTCAAATATAAGGGGGTTTTATCCAAACTGAAAGTGTGATGTGATGCCCACGATGATTCCCACATTCCCAACACCTAGGTTCATGTGAGAATACCTGCTCAAAGCTACAAAAATCAACACTCCCTCTTAGGGAGGAAGATATTCTCACAACACTCCATAAGTGGGAATGCCTCCCGATGCTACAAAATCATCAACACTCCCTCTTATCAAGGGAGGCATTCCATCCTCCATCATCATCTGGAAGTATCTTTGTCTCCCATCATGGATTTTTTATCACAGTTTCTCTCTAATCTGCTTGATTGGATACTCCCTTTGTAACCGAAGAAAATACTGCTCTTCAGTCCTCCTGATTGGCTACATATTTGTTCACTGAAGAAAGTCTTATTGTCTGACATGATCCCATCCTCAAAGACATCTTTCTCCTAGAAGCCTCCTGCCTATGAACCTCCTGTCTGACCTCCTCAACCCATGACACTTGTCTGGCAGTCTTGGAAGATGCCTCTCTCCCATCTAGACCCAAATGTTGACTCCCACTAAGTGACCAACTCTCCCTCTAAGACCCCTGACTCCCTTTAAGTATACACAACCTCCATAGATAGCTACTCTATGTCCATTATCCTTTGCATAGTCTTGGGAGGTTTCCCCTTCCTACTAGATCCTGAGGGTTGAATCCCTCTGAACTCTAGCTCCCTCTAGGCCTATGTAATCTTTGAGGCCACCTACCTCATCACTGGTAGAGCTCCCTGCTCCCTCTCATTTGTCATCCATATCCTCCATGGATGCTAATTAAGTCCATATTGTACCAAACCCTAGAAATGTCTCTTGTGCACAGATCCTCTGCACAAAAGGCCTACCAACTCAACATCCATTAACACGTATCCATCCCAGAACAACATTGCATAGCCCTACTCCTCATTCGATGAGGTTGAGAACACACTCATGGAATCCATAGCACATTTTCCACTCGCAACACACTCCCTGACTCCATCTGGAATACTACTCCAGATCCTTGTACTACATGCCTGATCCTCCTACCAAACTCCCCGTACATACCTGAGTCAAACACTGTGAAAATCATGAATAAATCATGTTCCCCTGTCATCTGTCAGTAGCTCCCACTGGATAAGAACCATGTAATCCTCCAAGGAAAGCATACTACTTACCCAAGTCATGAAAATCCAATGAACTTCTACCCAATTCCATCATCTAAGTCACCAAAAACCTCTCCATGTCTGCACATGTTGCCATTGATCCTGTGTCTTTTTGTGAATTGTCCCAGGCTGTGGATGGAAACACACTCTAGTTCACTTTAGACCTCCACAACTCATCTCTGCAAATGTCCTCATCTTCCTTGGTCAAATACCACATACATTATCATACCTCAACAATGTGCAACTCTCTCTTCCAATGAAGACTCTATCTCATCAACCTGTGATACACATGGAACTATCTCGTTCGTGCCAAGGCATCCAAGATGCACCCATCGCAACTCACTATGACAAGCCACCGGAAGTCCAACCACAGGGTTGGAAATATGCCACACAACATATTGTTGTGATCTAAGCTCTTCGCCAATCCACTAGAACTCCCAACCTGTCACACCACCGAGATTTAATAGTCCACAACTCCTCATATGGACAATTTTCTCCATGCCTCAAACCAGATACCATCTAACTTATTTCCACCTGTAACAGTGACTATAGCTCCCTCTCAGAGCTATCACCTGTGACCTGCCTAGAAGAAGAATAAGAACACGAACAAGAACAAATCTCCTCTAGTGTTGTGTCCAAAAATGTGTCTAAAAAATGATCCCCTTATATTCAAATCCCAAGCTCTAATACCATGTCAATTTTCACATGAAACTCTATGTGACTAATTTCAGATCTGAAAATTTCTTCCTAGTGATCTAATAGTAAAACCCTGGTTGTTATCACTGAACAAATTTACACTAAAATTATTGACTGAAAACATATGCAACGGAAATAATAAGATCATAGATGAATCATCAATACGCAAGAGACACAAGAATATTTTGTTCTGTAACTTTATCCAATCCTTCGAATCTGAGGACAAAACCAGTCCTCTCAATGTCATCAAAATTGAGGACAAAACCATTCCTCTCAGTCAATACAATGTCAACAAATCTGAGGACAACCTTGTCCTTCAATAACTATACAAATCAGAAAACCAAACCTCAACAATATTATGGAAATCTCCTTTTCCCACGAATCTGTTGTAGACCACATGTACGGCTTGCTGACATCACCTGTCAGCCTGTATGGATCTGTACACACCATGAAATTAGGTACGTGATTAACCCTCTTGAAACCTGTGTATATACGTGGTTCACCTTCTTGCGACCTACGTATATACACGATTCACCTCTCATGTGACCTGTGTATATATTTGATTTTTCTCACCTATGACCTACGTATATATGTGATTCATCACACCTATGACTTGCATATATATGTGATTCGTCACACCTGTGACGGGCATATATATGTGGTTCACCTTCTTGCAACCTGTGTATATATGTGATTCACCTCGTCTGTGACCTGCATATATATATGATTTGTCACACTTGTGATCTATGTATATACGTTATTCATCACACCTATGACCTACATATATATGTGATTCGTCACACCTATGGCCTGCGTATATACACGATTTTTCCCGCTACAAACTGTGTATTGTACAAAAAAATGACTCCACACGTGTGAACTTCTTCGCTTCTCTCTCCCAAGCCATATTCGCTACCTTATAGAATTTCCATTTGTTGAGATTACCAAGCCTCCTAGCACAAGTGCGGACTCAGTTATGCTAGCTCCATCATTTCTCCACACTATGACCATATGAGATGTCATAATGACCTCTCTCCTTTATATACAATCCTTAGGGGTCACCATAGAAACCGATCCATACGTTAACATCAAATTAGGATTTCCTTGTGGGTATGAAGCCCCAACACAAGCCCACAAATCCCATCATCAAACCCATGAATCCACCACTCAAATCCAAGGTGGTTTTCTCCAAACCAAAAGTGTGATGTGGTTCCCACGACAAATCCCACATTCCAAACACCTAGGGTCATGTGAGAATCCCTGCTCGAAGCTACAAAAATCAACACTCCCTCTTAACAAGGAAGGTATTATCACCACACTCCACAAGTGGGAATGCCTCCTGATGCTACAAAAGAGTCAACATGGAACTCCCTCTTAATGTATGACTCTCCCTCTGAACAAACTAACTCTCTATAAGATTGGTCTTGTTGATATTATGGTAGCTATGTGAGGTATTAACCTCTACATATAACCCTAATGAGACTAGAATATTACGGGAAGCAATAGAAACCCTAAAACATTGGATAATAACCCTAGGAGACAACTTGGCTCAAGAGAATATTTATTATTGAAGTATTAGCCTCCAAAAGTAGAAGTCGACCCAGTTAGGTCACTTGGAGGACTATAAATAAAAGAGTGTTACAGCTCATTTGTCACTCTCACTCTCATAACTACATAAGACCAATGGTGCACAAGTTTGGAGAGGAGATGCAACTGCAACTGCTGCAACTGGAATTTCAGTTTTGGCTTGGAATTTATCTTTAGCTTCTAGTATCCACTTAATTTGTGCATCCTTTTTCAACATGTCAATAATATACTTGATAATCTATGCAAAACTAGGTATAAATCTCCTCAAAAAATTAATTTTACCAACGAAGGACTGAATAGACTTCTTGTTTCTTAGAATATCTATTTGTTGGATAGCTTTCACTCTTTCAGGATCTATTTTAATACCTTCAGGGGAAACAATATGTCCTAAAATATTTCCTTCCTCCATGGCAAAGTGTGATTTTGTAGGATTAAGTGATATGCCATACCTTCTACATTTCTCAAAAGTCTGCTTCAAGTGTTGTAAATGTTCTTCATCAGATGTTGAAAATATAGTGATGTCATCAAGATAAATAACCACAAACCTGTCCTTTTCACCAATAAAACCAATATCCATAGCCCTTTGAAATGTGGCTCCTGCATTCATCAATCCAAAGGGCATCTTTCCGTACATAAAAATTCCCTAGGGGGTGGTAAATGTTGTTTTCTTTTTGTCTTCTTCGACTACTAATATTTGATTGTGCCCTAAGTACCCATCAAGCATAGAGATCCTCTTTGCTCCTACAACTCTTTGTAAAATATGATCCATTTTTGGTAATGAATAATTGTCTTTCAAGGAGCACCTGTTCAAATTCCTGAAGTCCACACAGAGCCTTATCTCTTCGTTCTTCTTCCTGACAGACACAAGGTTGGCTACCCATTCTGAGTATCTCAATGGCACTATGACTTTGGCTTCTAATAATCTTTTCAACTCCTTTTCTATTATGGGTAACAGTAGAGGATTAAATTGCCTGGAATTTTGCTTAACAGGTTTAGACCCAGGTTTCAAAGGAATTTTATGGTGTATGATCTCTATATAAAACACCTTCAAATATTTATAAGACCAGGCAAATATATTTGAATATTGCTTCATCAATTCAACATATGCTCTTCTCTGTTTCAGTGACAGTTTTCTAGATATTTTGACCAACCTGGGATTTGTATTAGGACTGATGTCACAATCCACTACATCAGTTTCTTCTGTCTAAATAACAACCTTCCTGGAAACATCATTGTGATCAAACAACCTCTCTAGTGGAACCAAGCCTTTAGGCAGATGGTTTGTCTTCAGTTCAATGATTTTGTTCCCAGCAACATTATCTTGAAGGATATTTGTAGCATGTACCTCTACTTCACCATCTTCACCATCCTGATCTATTGAAATGTTAGAAAACTCTTCAATAGTTTTCAAGAATCTTTGAATTTCCTCATCATCTTTAAAGACCTACCAATGCTTTATATTATCTAGTATTGAGGGTCTGTGTTTGACCTCAACTTGAAACTTCAGATTAAGGAACATTCGAGTTTTAAAGTTGCTAGCTGCAAGTGCCAAAGAGTCTGCCTGTTGATTTAAATTTATGTGCA
>CBVK0100138424.1:0-12954 GCA_900067695.1 Picea abies | reverse complement strand
GTTTGATATATATTTTTGATTTGGTCACTAATTAGTTCTGAGTTTCCAAAAATAGAAAGCTTATCTATACCCATATCTTTAGCATGTTTCAAACCTAACAGCAAGGCTTCATATTCACTGATGTTATTGGTGGTGTCAAATTCAAGTTTATATGACATAGGGATAACCTCCTTGGTAGGGGAAATGAAGACAATCCCAGCTCCAAAACCCTCTCTAGAACATGCTCCATCAAAATACATTTTCCAAACAAAATTATCTTCACTTTCTCCAATTGCAGTTGTTGTCTTTCTTGTTGTCTTCCTAATTGATACTTTTGCCATCTCATCACTCATATGAAAAATAGAGGAACCAATATCATATTCTACAACATATATAGGATTATTAGTGGGGTTTTCGTGATCACTTACCAAATAAGCCAGTATTACTTCTCTGTATAATCTGTGTTGTTCCCCACCAAAAACAGGTATGGTTGCATAACTAAGATCCATCTGTAGATTACCACCTACCTTCTTGGCCCAAGATCTTGAAAGAAGCATTCCAAATTTTGGTGGTATGTCAGCCATAATAACATCTAATACCACACTTTTCATAGGTATTTGGGAAAGAGTAACAACCACATGTTTCATAACTCCAAGGTATTTGACTTTCTTGGAGTCAAAAGAATATAGATCATGGTATGGTCTATTAATATCCAACCCTAATTCTTCCATCACCACCTTAGGCGTGACATTATGCAAGACACCAGAATCCATTAAACAGTTATGCAATATCTTGTCATGGACATTTAGTGAAATGTAGAATGGAGGAGAGGCATCAATTATGTCTTCAATATGAGGTCCAATCGTTACAACAGGGTTTTCATCTTCTAGATTAATTGTATCTGAAAAGGTAACCTGAGCTGGAGACTGTAGAGCCTTGAGGATAGTCTTTCTAAAGGGCTCTATTTTCATGAGTTCTAACAAAGGCACATAAATCTTGATTTTTCTGATTTCATGTTCTAAACTGAAAGAAGAAACATTCCTTTCTGGTTCCTTTATATTAGCAATACTAACCTTGGCAGGTTGCTTCAATGGTTGATCAGCCTGAATCTTAGGACTTTCTTTAATGATTCATGTTTTCACTGGAGCACTGGCCTTCTTTGTGGAAACAAGTGTATCCACTTTAGGTGCATTTGAACCAGATTTGAGATTGTATTTCTTCCTTTTAGGTTCCTTTTGGACGATCTCATCTGCATCCCCTTCCTCAAACTGGTTTGAAATCAAAGCATCATCATAATCCTATTGTTTCACATGCATAGGAGACGATTTAGAATCATTTAGATGAACTGCAAGGTCGTCTTCTATATCATCTTCATCCTCCTCTTCATCTACTACATTATTCTGGAAAGGAGGCAAAACCTTTTGATCATCTTGATTTTTTCTTTCCCTTGGTAAGATTTCAAGTGCATTGTTTGGCCTCCTGAACTGATTTTGATTTCTGTATCCACCCTCCTGTGTAGGTCTACTGGGTTGTTTTTGTTCCATCTTCAACCTTGCCATCTCAAATGTTAGATTTTTCAGCATCTTAGCCATTTCATCCATCTTAGAATCAGATGTTCTATTAAAAGATAAAGGCAACTCTTCTTTTCGCTTTTTTTTGTCCTTATCACTCCTAGACTTCAATTTTTCTACTGCTAATATGTTTGATTCTACCTTGATAGAAGCCCTTCTTTCTCTAAGAAACAAGGAAAATTCAACATCAAAAGAATTGGAAAAAGTGATTTTAGCTGATGTCTCTGAAGGTTTAATCTCGTCTGGAATTTTACCATACATTTGGTTGAATCTTTTGGTGAAATCATGTATTGATTCACCTTGTTTCCTTTTTAAAGCACCAAATTCAGTGATGTAGTATAAAAAATCTTTCTTGTATCCCCAATGTTTAAGAAAGGAATCATCCAAGGATACAATATCAGTGATTGAATTAGGTGGAAAACTCTTGAACCACTTTCTTTCTTCACCATTTAAACTCTGCACTAACAATCACATCGACACATCTGCATGCTCTACATTGAAATTTTCTGTAAAACTATAAAATGAACTCAAATGCTCTTCAGTAGTAACTGCACCATCTCCATTAAATCCGGGGAAGTATCTCATGTAATCATTTGGTGGAAAGACAAACATGACTTGTGGGAGGATCAAAGGGGCATACCTTGTTGCAACAATTTCATCCATTCTGTCTGCAACCATATTGTTTATCTTTGGTGTTTGAGTTTTGGGAGTAAGCAAGATTGGTGATATTGGAGGTGAAACTATCCCTTGTGTATGAAAAATTAACTATACTGTCACTGGGTCTTGATCTTTAGCAGATAGGGATTTCTCTTCTGGACTATGATCATATGATGGGCCAAGAAACAAAGGATTCTCAAAAGAAAATGATTAAAATCTTCAAAGGAGAGAGATCCAAGAGATGAAGAGGGTGTTTCTGGTTCACTTTTAATATCTGTGATGTGACCTCTCAAAGTTTCAGTCATAGGAAAGGTGTTTGAATATTATTGTTTAATGAGTTCAGTAAGTAGCTTCCACTGATCTAGATTTAATTATGAGAAAGTTGAAGGGAATGAAACTGTAGCAGGCTCAACAACAGGTTTAACTTCACTTTCAGGAATCACCTCCTCATCTGCTTGGGTTTTGGTGATTTCAGAGGACTGTCCTTGAAAATTTTCTGAAGAAAATTTTCCCTTTGGGAGAGAAGAGTGTCTAGAAATAGCCTTAGGTTTTTTTGGTAACTTTTCAGGATCTAGAACTGCTACAACAGGCTCATGATCTGGATTTTTTCTGGTTACTGGTCTCTTAGTAGATGATGAAGAAGTTAGAGGAGTTTTAGGTCCTTTACCTTCTCTTTTAGGAGCCAGAATTACCACAGAGGAGTCGTCAGGTGAATAATTACAGTCTTAAATAATGTCCAAAATCTTGTTCACCATCAAGATTTGAATCTAATCTTGTTGTTTCACCAAGGAAGATATCTTTGTTTCTTCGTCCCCGACAACGATGCCAAAATATGTTAGTCCCTAAAGTTGCACTTCACTGTGAGAGGGAAAGCTAGAGAATCATCGGTTTATTGCAAAGTGTTTTGAAGGTTTTTGTGATTTGGATTTTTGAATAAGGTGGTTGAAAACTGGCTCAAGGTTATAACATAACATGAAAATCAAAATCAGAACATAGTATATCCCATTGACTGATTAAAAGGTAGTCACATAGATATATTAGACCAATAGGAAAAAGAGAGGATGAAGCCTTCAATTTGTCAACTTCACATAAATTCTTGTCTCGGAATAACATAAAGAAATAAGACCATCAGCTTGAAATCAAAACTTGAAAATAATTCCCACAACAAATTCTTTACTGTATTAATTAACAATCAAGAAACAAATGCATTGTAGCCTGAATAATGAACTCAAGCATGAAGAAAGAAAAATGGAGTAGAAAAGAGTGTCTAACCATCCATATGCCTTTGTTATTAAGTGTAAAATAGAACATAAATTCCTTACAAGGAGTTTCACAAAACAAGTACTGTGGATCTCCAATTTTTTGACCTGAACATAGTCTTTCCTCTGCCTATTTAAACTATCCAAAATACCTTAGATCCTATCTTCTAGTGTACTCTTAATGGATATATCTAATTAGTATCTATTTACTAGGGAAGTTAGCTCAAAAAGAGCATTTACATTCCAAAAATAGATCATTGCTCAACAACTTAATATTGCATGATCTTTCCAACATTACATTCGATTTTACAAAACAGGGATTAGTTTGATCTAGTCATACAATTCGAGGTCTTTGATTTTCACAAGTCAAAACAAGTAAATCTTGCCCTATTCTCTGGAAAACATCAAAATTATGATTGTGCCAAATTCTTCATGAAGACTTTAGGATATGATAACAGTAGTAGCCTTGGCAGTTTTATGTTTGAGCTTTGAGGTAAGCACAACATTATGCCAATAGAGTTTGAAGTTTATTTCTCTGAGCTCTTTGAGCAATTCCCTTTGCTCTTTTTTCTTCTTCTTGAAACCTTCAATCTTTTCTTGCTAATGAGCACTCCGTTGTTCTATAAGGGCCTTTTCTTTCTTCAATTGTCTCACTGTCTTCTAGAGTTCTTTGATCCTTTCTTTATAAGTTCTGACCTTAACCTTGAATTCAGTGAACTCTTCAGAAGGTGTAGGCTCATTGATATCTATGGCAACCTTTGGTTCTTTCAATTTGACTTGGTATCTAGAAGGCAATCCTGGGCTATGTTCTTCATCAAAACTTGTTGAATCCATAGCTTCAGGTATATATGATATGTGATCTAAATCTACAAGGTTACCTTTTTTATTTTCAGGATTCTCACTGATACCTTTAGCAATTTTGCTAGCTTTTGCCAATCTAGTAGTAGCTCGTGTTACAGGTCTTGTAGGGAGTGAAACAATTTGCTTACCTCTTTTTTCCAGTTTATTATGTAATGGAGGTCTTCTTGCCTTTTTCCTGGTACCTGCTTCTGCATCTTCAAAGTGATCTTCTATAACTATGATGTTTTCTTCTTTGATGGAGGGATCGAACATGGCTTTGGACTTCAACTTGTATTTGTTGGTAACCCTAGCAGAATTCCTTCTAGGGTTTTGAAACACTGGTACACCTTTATTCTTCATCCTTTTAACTGCAGTGCCTTTCTTACTGGTTGATGGTGATTCATGCTTGGTTGTAGTTTGAATATCATAATCTTTGTCCGATTCTTCCTCCATTTTAACATCTATCTCAGAAAACATTTCGATTTCTGGATCCAATTTTGGTCTATTACCTTTGTTGTTCCTCATTACCCTGATAGCAGGCATTTATTCTTTAGCAGGGGTTTCATCAACTAAAATATTTTGTTTCTGTGTAACCCTTTTCGTTTTTCATCTCTTCTGTTTGTTGGATTGTGGGTCAGGATTTAAGGATTGCATGAGCCAACTCCAAGGTTTATGTATTCCTCTTAGATCAGACACTACTAGAGTCTTAATTAAGACCCGATGAAACATGTTACTCTTTGCTTTGGAAGGGTGTGACTGCACTCTTTTTTACATCTTTGCCAAGCTTTTGAGTAGGAAGTAAGGTAGAATTAAAGGATAATCTCCATTTAGATGCATTAATAACCTAATGTGATAGATATAAATCAGTGAGAATCTGCCTTCACATGTGATATACATGTGGATAATGATTAGAGTAGTGTGCCATTATGGTCTAATCCAGCTATGAGGAACTCCCTTTCTCCAATTTGGTTTTTGCTTATCTGGAAGTAAGAATTGATTGACAAACTCTGTAACTACATGCTCTTTATTCCACCATTGTTCTCCTCCAACCACCAACCTGCAAGCTTTGGCAATTGTTTGTTCTATCACTAGCATTAGAAAATTTTCGATCTCCACTTCAAAACCATCAAAGTTCTAGGAAAATTTCATAGAGACCTGTTCGTCATGACCTTGGAAAGTAGTGAGGAATTCAAACCAGCCAGCATCTCTAAATCTCTGCGCCATCTGCAAATATGCTTCAAGAAGCTTGGTGCCCTCAGGTTCGAATCTGACCATGTGCCATCTCCTCTTAGGCACCATGAAACCCAATGCCACAACTGGCATTTCTCGGATTCTGAATTTACAAACTACAATTGTTAACATATAACAGTTCTTCTGAGAAAAACACCCGCGCTTATAATTCAGTAAAATCAGAATGACAAGTGACAGGTTCAAATAATGTTCTTTGGGAATTGAACGATTTGGAATGAGTCATTTGCAGGTATAGGACAATCCGATCATGTAACGGTTTGAATTATAAAATGATTTGAGAGATATCTTGGGACACATGAGAACTCTTAGTCCACGATCTGTGCAATCATAATGAAATTAGGGTGGCAGGCACATATTAAGGCATGATTATATTTGCACTACAGGAATAATGTTATTCCGGTAGCGCTATTGATGACTATAATAGATTTGAATTAGAAAAATTCAAATAGGCATATGAAGTGACACATCTTTTAAAACCATGTCTTAAATCTCCAGACTTCAAGAAATTATTCAAAAAAAAACTAAAATGCAAATCATAACAAGCTCAAAACAAGGATTAAAATCAAATGAAACCTAACAATGAAGTGCAGGTAGGAAGGGTTTAGGATTAGGGTTTCTCACTAATCAAAAGAAAAATTAGAGACTAACACCACCCATGTAAGCTTCCAACAAATTTTTATCACTTATGGCATCCAACCTTGTGGACAATACTTGAGATTTTGAATTATAATCTTCAATATCACCTAAGTGCATGATTCTTGTAAATTGACTAAAGTAGTCTTGTTCCCACACTTTCCCATATTGTGCTTCTAAGTCTCTTGTAAATAAACCCCATGTATAATGATAAAGAGGGGGTTGTCTTCTCTCTATCCATTGATACCATTGATATGGTTTTATTTCAAAGTTAAAATTTTCTATGTGAATCATTTTCTTATCATCCATAATATTATGTAGTTCAAAATATTGCTCCATTTGGTTCACCCAGGTAAAGACCTATGTTTCATCAAACTTCTTTAAATCAATCTTTGGAAAGTTGAATTTAGGACCCCCACCATAATTAAATTCACTATTACAGTTATATTCACTAGTTGAAAATGGCTTATTATTGGTAGTTTATTTAAGATGAATAATACCTTTATTTTCTTGAGTTCCTTTCATTTTGATATCTCCGTTAGGGTGTCTCTCATCTAGAGCTTGACAGATGGAAGACATGGAATTTTCTATTTCTTCTTTATTTTCGTCCATCTTCCTTTCTATTTCTTGAATTTTTCTTTGTGAGTTTACCCAATTATTAGACTTGTCACTCAATTCATTAATTTGTTCCTCCAATTTGGACAACCTGTTATGTATGTCCTCATTTTCTTCTCAAGTAATAAATAAGAATTTTGGAGGTTTAATTGGTGTTGTCATATTTTTTGGGACCCATATAGAATAATAATAGTAATAATCCTTTATTCTATATTTATCCCAAATTTTGAATCACTAGAAACATATCTTCCAATAAAAAGTTATGTCAATTGTAAGTTACGTACATTTCAACCCTTAATTTGGAGTCTGTCCTCCTGATCGACCTTCCTTATGTTGTAATTATGAAATTACGGCCTTTTTGAGTACGAAATTTCTTCATGTAATACTTTTATATGTCCTCTCTTCAACGTCATAGGTTTGATCAAAATTGGATGCGCCAAGTGGAAGTTAGGGTAACTTCCCCACACCTTGCTAATTTTTTTCCTTTCTAGGAGAGTGAGCTTGTGCAGTGTTCCTCACGCACGATATTTGATATCCAATTCTGAAAATTGTACCAAAAACACTGAAAATAGTCCTCTTTCCAATGCAACTAGTGTCACTCAATTTGTATCTTCGTTGAAGAAGATATGACAATTTTACCATGAACACATGTTTGAGACTAGTTAATAGGACTAGTCAAATACCCTATTTTCCACAGGGTATTTTTCCAAACGTATGATGATCCATAAGTTAAAAATTTTACCACATATACCTTGATATGTCCTACGAATAACCTCCAAGTTTCATGGTATGAATCATCCCTGAACAAATGTTATCGAAAAAAATTATAAGATGACTTGCGTGTAGAAGAAAAACCCTAGGATCAATGAGCTCTGATACCAAATGTTATGATCCAACACCTCAAAAATGATATAAAATCAATAATATAGTCCACTTTGAGGGGGAAACCTACTTTTACAATATGCCCACTTTAGAATACAAGAAGAGATGAGATAATATGATCCTAATACTAGATCTCCTTGATATATATATATATATATATATATATATATATATATATATATATATATATGAGACAAAGGGGTACAATTATGATGAAAGGGTGCAATGAAGGGTTCTTTCCAACCTACTAGAAATGTAATAATTCAAAAAGGGGTTCTAGTTGACCTACTAGGGCTTAATAAGGGGTTTTATACATAACATGGGGCTTTCTCTAGGGCTTAACACAACAATTTTGTTTGGCATCAGACAATGTCTCTGAATGGTATGGAACAAGGTGTCCTCTCTGTTAATTAAGAATTGTTCCAATAACACACTGAGATCTGTCCATCTCAATCTCAAAGGGAGATTGAAGATCAGGTAAACGAAGTACAAGAGTAGAACAAAGGGAAATTTTGAGAGCCTGAAATTGTTTTTATGCCAAGGGAGACCACACAAACTAATTCTGGTTGGAGAACTGATGAAGAGGGCGTGCTAACTGAGAGAAGTGAGAAAAGAATCATAGATATAAATTAATGCCACCCATAAATCTCTTGAGTTCTAAAGTTGAGTGAGGTGTTGGCCAATGTGAAAGAGCTTGGAATTTGGTGGGATATGAGCTAACACCCTCAACAGAGACAATTAAACCCAAATATTGAATTGAATATTACTCGAAAGAAGATTTATGACATTTCACCTGCAGTTTGTGAGTGAGTAGTAAGTATAGCACAATGCACACATGGAGAAAATGATCCTCCCAGGTATTTTTGAAGGCCAAGATGTCATCCAAATATGTCACCACATTTTTTCCCAAGTGTGCTATGAAAATGTCATTGATAAGCCTCATGAAAGTGGTAAAGGCATTAGTAAGACCGAATGTCATCACCATCCATTCATAAAGACCAAATTTGGTTTGGAAAGATGTATTCCATGTGTCTATTGCATTCATGCGAACCTAATGATATCTTGTTGTAAGATCCATTTTGGTAAAGAAGAGGGCACCCTTCAATTGATCCAGTAAATCATTAATGAGCGATAGAGGGTAATGATTCTTGACATTAGCATTATTAAGAGCCTGATAGTCTGTGGATAGACACCATTCCTTAGACTCCTTCTTGGGAATGATGTGTTGATATTAAGGTAGTTGTGGGAGGTATTAACCTCTATGTGTAACCTTTGACGAGAATAGAATATTCTGGGAAGCAAGAGAAACCCTACGATGTTGGATAATAACCCTAGAAGACAAGTCAACTCAAGAGAATAATTAATATTAATTTATTATCCTCCGGGAAGAGAAATCATCCCAGTCAAGTGACTTGGAGCAGTATAAATAGAGGGTTTTAGAACTCATTTGTTCTCACTCACTCTCACGACTACATAAGGAAAAGTGGTGCACATGACTGGAGGAGAGTTGCAGCTGCTCCAGTAGTGACTTGGTCTTTGGTTATGGTTTGGACTTTCTGCCTTGGTTATGGTTTGGATTTTTCGCTTGGTACACTAGCTTTGGAGAGAAGTACCCTACCTTGGTTGGCTATTGGTTCTAGGGTTTGTGTTCAAAATTATTCTCTCTATCAAGGTTAGGTGCTCAGGGGTGGCCTTTGTGCCTATGGTTGGGTGAAAATATTGAGATATTGTCTACGGTGAAATGAGCACACCTATTATTTTCTAACAGGTTATGGGCCCACACTATCTTCGGATAGTCTAACCACTAGAAGGTTGATTGGGAGGATTTTCTCAGTTGCAGTTGCAGTGAGAGTTTTACTGCAGCAACAAAACCCTAACCCTCGTGTTGAGGCACCTTTAGTGAAGCGATTGAACTAATTTTTAGATAACCTAGTGCACCCTAGCCTAGCGCACCTCCTGGTACTCTCAACAAAGGAAGACGTCAAGTTTGAGTTGTTGGTCAAAGTCAAAGGTTGACCAAGTCAAAATCAAAGGTTGACAAAGTTAAAGTCAAAGGTTGACCAAGTCAAAGAAGTCATGACTTACTCTATGAAGTCAAAAAATAAGTTAGAATGGGTTTCTAACTTCAGAGCATGGAAGATAAGGATTGACCTCATCCTTACCAAGAATAAAGTGTTGGATATCATGAAAGGAAAAATAATGGAACCACGGTTTGAATCAGGAAAAGAGAAGGAACCTCAAAACGTGGCAGTCATGAAGAAATAAGAACTAGCATGAAGAAAGTGTATGTTGTTCCCAAGAGAGATCTACTGAAAGGAACATTATGAGGTTTACCAATCCTCTAGTAGCTAAACATCCACTCCAACAAATTCATTATAAGGTTTACCCTCACAATTGGGTAACAAAAGTATGGACCTGTACCTGTTCTTTTAATTTATATCGTTGGCATGAGTGTGTTTGCAGGGAATGTACAAGGGATCTTGTCCAAAGCAGTGATCTTGGATTCAGTATATTCAGTGATCTTGTACACTCTCCAGGTTTTACTTGATATGTCTCTAACTGTTATGGAATTATATGCCGACTTCAGTCAAGATATTATAAGGTTGAGATTGTATTCTCTAACTCAGTTTTCTGTCAAGAAAGCATATTTTTTTAAGTATAAGGGACAGGTCAAAAATGATACTTGTCTCAAAAGAAAAGCAATCCAAGTGGAACAATAAAAAGACTCCATGTTTGTATATCAAGTTTGGCATCTTTATTATTGTCACTTAAGTGAGTATTGATAAGTACTTAGTAGATTTCACTACTCAGTGCGCTTATTTGCAAATATGGACTAAAACCTCCTCTAGGAGATATTTCTTGTTGTTTTTCTCAGACTAGATCATCTTAGTAATACTACCAAGAAACTATCCTTCATATGAAAAATGTTATATCAGAAACATTGTTGTTCTTTTTGTCTCGGGCAAGTTATCTCATGAAGGCTATCGTGAAAATGTATTTCTAGACTTGTAGCAATTTTCTCTATCCGTGTCCTTATTCTTGTTTCGATTTACTATAATAAACATATTATCTTGGATCTTTCTTTTGTTTCTTGTCTTGTTCCAGGAAGGTACCCTTGTGAAATATGTTGACAAACCTTTGATGAAAAATATTTACAGAAGCTGTCATAGAATAATTTTATAAGGATGACACAATGATTGCAACAACTTCCAGATGGGAAACAATCAGAACATATAGAAACAAACTTAAAGAGACTTGGAGGAAGTTGGACTCGAAGGAATTCAGTAATCAAAAGGAAACCAAAACAGGTTTGTGACACTTTGCAGAAATAAAAGTGAGATGCAACAGATGAAAGCATGGACTCTATCAGATAAAGGTAATTGATTGCAGAATTCCAGAAACATGCAATCTCATAATAAAAACAAGGAAGTTCTAGATATTTCTCATTCAGAAATAAAGCTTAGATTAGGAGGGAGCTAATCCCCAATGATATGATCCATTTAAGAATCTATGAATACTATGAAGTATATGTCCATGTTCTTCATTGGAAGTAGCAACCACGATAAGAAACACATGTTCATCTTTCCTCTAGAAGAAGTCTTCTTTGAAAAGAATCCTTGAATATCCTTGGTTGTCCATATACATTTATGTTCCTATGGCGAAAGGAAGAAGTTGGAACCTTCGAGAAGGAAGGGAATGGAATCTATAGAAGATTCCATGAACTCCAACGTTGAAAATGAACATGAGGAAGAACATGAAGGTTACAAGAAAGAAAGAAAAGCCAGAAAAAAAAATGAACCAATTACTATACCAAAAATAATAAGACTACCAACATGATTTGAATCCACTAGAAGCAATCAAGTAGAGGGAATGGAAGAAAGTTGTGATGAAGAACAATGTATGTGAGAAATTGTGAAAAAGACTTATAAATGGAAGCATTGATAGATACAAGGGCAGATTTGGGGCTGGAGGGTTCTCTTAGAAGGAGGGAGAAGACTACAATGCCAATTTGTTCCAGTAACCAGATATACCTCTACTTGAGCCACTATATCTCTTGTAGTATCCATGGGTTGGAGTTTACATCAGATGGATCTAAAGACTGTTCTTCTCAACATAGTAATTGAAGAAGAAAAATATGTAGAGAAACCTCAAGGTTTTGAGGTATACCAGAAAGAGACCCATGTATATAGATGTTAGAAGACATTGTATGGATTCAAGTAACTTGGTGCATAGCTTCTCATGTACAACAGAAGCATGGTGAACACTTCCTATGACAGAGGAAGTGTATCAAAATAGTTTTTCAGAAGTCTAAGATAATGGATTACAAATCCATTGAAAACTCCCATGATGACAAATCTGAAGAAGTTGAGAGACTTTGATCCAATAGACTCGTCCCTGTATCGACAATTGAATGGATTGTTAATGTATTTGGAGAATACTCATTCAGATATTTTCTTTGTTGTGAAAATAGTTCTAGGTGGAACCTAGCCATGCGAATTGAATAATTGCAAAGCATGCCTTGAAATATCTTCATGGGACGTTTGAGTTATGATATACAACTACATGGATTTATCGATTCAGATCAAGCAAGGAGTGCAGATGACAAAAGAAGTGCTTCTTGGATATGTTTCAGTTTGAGCTTTGCCACGATATCATGGGCTAGAAGGAAACAAAAGTCTGTTGCAATCAACACTACAGAAGCAGATTATATTGCAGCTTGTGATGCTTGTATGGAAGTAGTGTGGCTCTGTAAGCTAGTTTCTGGACTGTTTGATCATGTGTTGGATTCGACCGTGATATATTGTGATAAACACAACTATGTGAAGCTCTCAGAGAACCCGGTGTTCCATGACAGGTCGAAGCACATTGAGATCAAGTACTATTTTCTTCGTGATAAGGTTTAGAGGGGAGAAGTGGTTCTCTAATATATCTCCATTGATGAGCAAATAACAAATATTTTGGTAAATCCTCTGTCCAAGATGAAAAGTTTGTGTACTTAAGGTACAATCTGGACTCGTGGAGATGAATTCCTTATTGGAAAGGGAAGTTATTACTCCCTAGGTTGGAAAATGGTTCAGGTTGGGCAGTCACTTTCCAGTCCGAAGATTCTTGACGGATATTCATTTTCTAGTTTGGAAAATGGTCCATGTTGGGCAGTCACTTTCCAGTTCAGAAAGTGGTCCAAGATTTCCAATGGAAAATCATTTTCCAGTTCAGAAAATGTGAGATCGGAAGAGCGTCGTGTAGGGAAAGAGTGTAGATCTCGG
>CBVK0100138419.1:0-31005 GCA_900067695.1 Picea abies | reverse complement strand
TGGAAGGAGGGTGGTATCCACAGAGTTCCATAAATGGTGTCATTTTTATTGCAGTATGAAAGAAAGTGGTATACCACCATTCTGCCAAGGGTAACCATTTGAACCATTGTCTTTGTTTATCAGAGACAAAGCAACAAAGGTAGCCTTCCATACATTTGTTCACTATCTCAGTTTGTCCATCAAATTGAGGATGATAGGATGAGCTATGAGCCAATTGAGTACCCAAACAATAAAATAATTCTGTCCAAAAATTTCCAGTGAATATGGGATCTCTATCACTTACAATAATCTTTGGGATTCCATGTAGCTTTTGAACTGTCTCCATGAATGCAGTGGCAAGTGTACTAGCTTTGAAGGGATGAGAGAGTGCACAAAAGTGTGTGTACTTGGTTAGTATATCAACAATCACCATGATGACACTCTTTCCTTCAGAATTCAGTAACCCTATGATGAAATCCATGGAAACCTCCTCCCAACACTGACTTGGGATGGATAATGGTTGTAAAAGGCCCGGGGTCTTAATTGTTTCCACCTTATTTTTTTGGAAAACCAAAAATTCTACCACAAACCTTTGAACATCATTTTTAAGGCCCTCCCAAAAAAATTCCTTCTTGACCCTATGGTAGGTTTTTAAAATTCCTGAGTGCCCTCCTATTGGAGAGGTGCACAATTTGAATAATACCTTTTGTTTGATTTGGGATTTCTTACATAAATATAAGCGATCTTTGTACCATAGTGAATCATTTTTCCATGTAAATTTATTTGATGTAATGGAATCCTGCTGCAACCTTTGAATGTGAGTCCATAGTTTTTTGTCATTCTTCCATTCATCCCTTGCTTCTATTATCCAATCGGGTTAGGTGATCAAGATAGCATAGAGAAAGGCCTCAACATCTTCATTGTTCCTTGAGAGTGCATCTGACACGGACCCCCGACCCTCTGTCCGAGATCTACACAAGATTGTTCTAAATTCTACTCGAGCCAATGCAACTCCCTCAGATCCCTATTGGAACCTCACGAATCTTATCCATAGGTCCTTCATGAAAACTCACCCTATGTAACTTAACACTAGGCATGAGCCTTACGTCTCTGTGCAATCACAACCTTGGCCTTAGTGCAAGTGCCTTTCATGACTCACGATCTCACGAGTTCATGAGTCGAATACCCTCGACTCAAAACCTCCGATACCCGAGATGTGAAATGAGTATGGCTCGTTCCTCGCTAGCACCTCTACAAGCGACCGCCAACTAGGGCCTAAATTTAGCACCCCTCACAACTCACAACTTTGCGAGTTGGAGTGTTGAGCCCTCGTGCTCCTCCTTTGCAAAACCCAGAAGCACGATAAGCCAGGGATGGGTTGACCCCTTCCAAGGTGATGTGTGTACACCACCTGTCGCCTACTTCCTCCTTTTATGTGCGCTCTATGTTTGCACCACCTATCAACCACATGGCCCCCACCTAACAGATGTGACACATGTTCACACGAGCCCTCGGCACTCGACACTTCATGATTTTAGCGATCAAGGTGAAACTCCTTCACCCTTTGAAACCCTGATACACGATGTAGCGAGGCACCAAATCTCATGGCTCTCCTTCCTCCTTGATCGATGGTTCAGGTCAAATCGCGATCTCACGAATCAGGTTTTTGAAGTGCAAAGAACTTCGCCTCCCCTCTCTTGATACCTGAATTCGTGAAATGATCCAAATCTCTGCCACTTATCCTCCAAAATGGATGATCCTGATGCTTTTGGGACTTGATGAGTCCTCTTCCTTATGTTGTTATGAGCTTTAAACATTGTGAATATTTTCTAGATCTGAAGGCTCATGGAAACTCGACACTTCTCCCTCAAATTTTATGCCATCCGTTCTACCCTTCTGTGCAGCTTCCTAGGGATTAAACCCTTCGCACCTTCTCCCTGACCCGACGTCTATCGGTCCTTGGTGATAGATTTGAAGGCCTAGATCCTTTCCTCCTTGTGCTCTCTCCTCTTGTGTGCCTAGACATAGATTCAACGGTCCATATCTTCTCCTCTCAGTACCGATCTGATGACTGCTATTGCTCCTTCCTGAGCATGCACTCTCTTCAAGCCTTGGAATATTTCAAATGATTCAAAGGCTGAAACGTTTGTTCTTTATCTTGCGAGTCCACAACCTTTAGTCTCACCTACGTTATTGAAAAATCTTCCCTCTTAAGCTTTGTTCACTCTGAAACCTCAAAGGGCCCCTGCACAGAACTTTGCTATCCGTCCTGAGATTTTCCTTCTCGAACCTCTAAGGGATTCAACCATTGCCTTCTCCTTCAAATGGATATTGGTGCCCTCTTGGAGGATTCCTGTTCAAAGACTCCTTACTAAGCCTAAAGGGTGTTCAATAACCATTTGAGTGTCTTCCCTGTGACACTCCCTTATCTCAAAAATAAAAAAAGAGAGTTATTCTCAGTGCACTCCTTGCACTCGCTTGATGCCCTCCTGGTAGAGCTTCTACAAAATCTTTAGTGACTCTATGTTCTCACTGAATTCAAAATGGAGTTCTCCTCAATGCATTCTGTGTATTTTCTCAATGCCCTCCTGGCAGAGCCTTTACAAAATTCTCAACAATTATGCTTCTCCTCTCTGTGCTCTCCTCTGCACATTTTCTCCATCAAGGTGTTCAACAACCTTGAGGCTTCCTCCTTGAGTCAATGGTTTTAGCTAGTGTGACCTTCTAGCACGTCTTTGTCTAAAATTTCACAAAATTCAGAAGTGCACTCTTGCACTGGTTTTCAGAGACAGTAGTACTCTGCCATGCACTCTTGCATGAAACCACAAAGAATCCAAACCTAAATCAAAGAACACTCAGATAGGAAAATCTATCTATCCTGGAAAATTCACATCTAACATACATCTACAACATATCATCAACATGTAAATACATTCATTCATGAACTTACAAACACATGAACAACAACATGCAAGAAAAACTACTATGATTGTATTAATATGAAAATGCCTCTTACAATGTGAGCTTGGACTGTAACAAAGTCACAGTTTCCTCTCCTCTCTAACCTATTCTCTCTTCTACTCTTCTCGAACTAAATATAGATTCAAGGAAGATCTTTTTACAAAGAGGGGATCCTCAAGCTCTTCCCTCCATCTCACCAACTCTCATTAATTTACATTCAATTACATTGAATGGTTGTCTAGTCTGAATCATATCTAGATCTAATCCTTACAACCATTTAAGGAAACCTTTATCTAAAGCCTGCACACATGCATGGCTTTGGATCTTTGGCCTTATAAACATTTAATATAATTTTTTAAAAATTGAAAAACTAGAGGGTTGCGCCTCTCTCCTTCCATTGAATGCATGCTTGATGTGTTGGCTAGCTAGTGCGTAGCTGGGTTGGAGTGATGCTCCTACATCATACTCCTTTGCTGTGAAAAATTCATGAGCTTCCTAGCATGGCTGTCGAAATCCCCCTGGATCCCAAATAGTTCTCTGGAGCTATGCATCTGCTCCATTGCTTTGCTATTGCTACTATATCTGCTGCCCTGCTGCTATGGCAGGTTCTCCTCTGCTCAGTTCCTCCTCACTGGCAGTTTCTGCTGCTGACCTCAACATCAACCTTCTAATCTTCTCAATTACCTCATCCAACTGATCTAGTGTCTGGCTCTCTTTATGTAGTCTCCTTGGCTGCACTTCTTCATCCTTATCAGTGGGCAAATCAACTAGATCCCCCATGCTATTTTCTTCCTCTGTGGCCTTAGCTTGCCACTCTGCTGCAAAATTTAGTTCTGCATTCATATCACCAAGTCTCTTCTTAGCTTCCCTTCCTGACATCTTTTCTTCTGCTAGTTCTCCTGCTAGTGCATCTCTAACTTCCTCCAACTACTCCTCAGACTGGAATTCTGATTCACCTTTTGCTATAGACCTTAGCACTGCAGTCATCATCTATTCAGCTCCCTGGATGAAATTTTCGAGTAATTTCTCTGAATGCTCTTTTTCCAAAATCTTCACGACTGTCTTCTCATGACAGTCATCTATTGGTTTTGGATGGTTCAACCAATCCTATAGCATCTCCAAATCCATCTCCCATGGAGTGAGCATATTATCTACATGCTCTTCTTCTGCTACAACTTCCAGTGTTGTAGTTATCCCCTGTTCAGCCTCTTGATTGAAAATTTTGAGCATTTCTGTTGAATTATCTTCTTCCTCAACTGGGTCAGGTTCTGATGTCTATCCCATTTCTTCTTCTTCTTGGGTATCTCCTGACATCTTCTCCTTCATCATGACAGTCACAACTAATTGTATTTCTTCTATTGCTACATTGGAAACACACACACTGGCCTCAACTGGGCTATATGGCATGAATAACTTTATCCCTCCAATCATCAGAATGCTCTTCTGATCTTCCTTCTCTATAAACTATCCTTGCTGATATGAACTCACCTCTGATCTCATATTCTTTGTCATCTCCTTTCACTGATCCAAACTCATCCCTGATTTCATGAGACTTTCAAAGAGTCTCATCTGCTCTCCCTTGCCCACCTGGCAATATGGGATTTCCTCTCTGCCCTCCTGACAGTCTATTAGATCAATCGATCCCATCTCCATCAGCACTCCTTGCTGACATGAACTCACTTCTAAGCTCTCGAGACTTTCAAACAATCTCATCTCCTTCTCCCTTCCCACTTGGTAGATTGGGAATTTTTTGTTTCCCACTTGGCAGCCTATGAGATCCTCCAATGATCTCATCCCATTCTCAACATCACTGAGATTTCTCCCAGTCTCTAGTTCACAAGTGTGAACCACTCCTCTATCAATGAGGCTTCTAATACACCTCAGCCATTCCTTCAGTAGTCTCTGCTACCTTTTGGCCAACAACTCCTTGACTGGCCACTTTACTTTCATTTTCATGGGCCATTCATACACCCAATGTGTCTTTGCATCTTGCTACATTTGAAATGCAAGCTTCTCCATCCTCGCCCTCACCTCAACGAGTTCTTTATCCATTTCATATTTTCTATGCTACTGATGGTTCTTCTTTCCACCGCATCCATGGCCTTCAGTAGCCATATTCCTATTCCTGTCTGCCCTCCTGGAAAACTTATTTTTGTCACTCTTCAATCGAGAGCACTTCCAACATCTCCTACAGTCCTCTTGACTGTCTTTTGACTGTTGTGCACCTTGAAAAAATCACCATAGAGCTTCAACACTCTGTCTTCCTTTTCCTCTGGCTCCCTTTGCCTGCAATATACAGACAAAGGCAGGCTCTAATACCACACTTGATGCAGACCCTCGACCCTATGTCCTAGATCTGCACAGTATCGCTCTAAATTCTACTCAAGTCGAAGCGGCTCCCTCAGATCCCTATTGGAACCTCACAAATCTGATCCATAGGTCCCTCATGAAAACCCACCCTACACAACTTAACACTAGGAATGAGCCTTACGTCTCCATGCGACCACAACCTAGGCCTTAGCGTAAGCACCTTTCGTGACTCACGATCTCGCAAGTTCGTGAGTCGAAGACCCTCAACTCAAAACCTCTGATACCCGAGATGCAATATGGGTATGGATCCTTCCTCGCTAGAACCTCTACAAGAGACCACCAACTAGGGCCTAACTTTAGCACCCCTCTCAACTCGCAACTTCACAAGTTGGAGTGTTGAGCCCTCGTTCTCCTATTTTTCAAAACCCCAATGCATGATAAGTCAGTGATGGGTTGACCCCTTCCAAGGTGACACGTGTATGCCACCTGTCGCCTACTTCCACCTTTTCTGTGTGCTTTATGTTTGTGTCACCTATCAACCATGCAGTCCCCACCTAATGGATGTGAAACTTTAGCAATCAAGGTGTGACTCCTTCACCCTCTGAAACTCTGATGCATGATGTAGCGTGGCACCAAATCTCACGGCTCTCTTTCCTCCTCGATCAATAGTTCAGATCGAATCGTAATATCGTGACTTGGGGTTTTGAAGCGCAAAGAACTCCACCTCCCCACTCGTGATACCCAAATTCGCGAAATGATCCAGATCTCTACCACTTGTCCTCCAAAATGGACGGTTCTGATGCTTCCGAGACTTGACGAGTCCTCTTCCTTCTGCTATTACAAGGTTTAAACCTCTCACACCTTTTCTGGATACGATGTCTCACGACAAATCGAAACTTCTCCCTTGAAGTTTCTATCGTCCATTCTACCCTTATGTGCGGCTTCCCAAGGATTAAACCCCTCACACCTTCTCTCGGACCCGACGGATATCGGTATTTGGTGCTAGATCTAACGGCCCAGATCGTTTCCTCCTTGCGCTCTCTCCTCCTATGTGCCTAGACATAGATTCAACAGTATAGATATTCTCCTCTTAGTACCAATCCGATGGCTATTATTTCTCCTTCCTGAGCATGTTCTCTCTCTGAGCCTTGGAACATTTTGAATGCTTCAAAGGCTGAAACCTTTTTTCTTTATCCCGCGAGTACATGACCTTTAGTCTCACCTGCATTACTGAAAACTCTTCCCTCTTAATCTTTGTTCACTCTGAAACCTCAAAGGGCTTCTCGACCTCTACACTCCTTGTAGGGTCCCTACACACAACTGTTCTATCCATCCTGAGCTTTTCCTTCTCGAACCGTTAATGGATTTGACCCTTGCGTTCTACTTCAAATGGAGATTGGTGCCCTCTTGGAAGCCTCTTGTTCAAGAACTCCTTACTGAGCCTAAAGGTTGTTCAGTAACCCTGTGAGTGTCTTCCCTGTGACACTCCCTTATCTCAGAAATCAAAAAACAGAGTTCTTCTTGGTGCACTCCTTGCACTCGATCGATGCCCTGTTGGCAAAGCTTCTACAGAATGTTCAGTGACTCTGTGTTCTCACTGAATTTAAAATGGAGTTCTCCTCAATGCATTATGTGTATTTACTCAATTCCCTCCCTGAAGAGCCTTTACAGAATTCTCAACAATTCTTCTTCTCCTCTCTGTGCTCTCCTCTGCACAGTTTCTCCTTCAAGGTGTTCAACAACCTTGAGGCCTCCTCCTTGAGTCAATGGTTTTAGCTAGTGTGACCTCTTGGCACATCTTTGTCTAAAATTCCACAGAATTCATAGGTGCACTCTTGCACTAGTTTTCAGAGACTGTAGTACTCTATCATGCACTCTTGCATGAAACCACAAAGAATCCAAACCTGAATCAAAGAACTCTCAGATAGGAAAATCTATCTATCCCTACAAATGCACATCTATAATACATCTACAACATATCATCAACACGTAAATACATTCATTCATGAACTTACAAACACATGAACAACAACATTTAGGAAAAACTGCTATGATTGTATCAATATGAAAATGCCTCTTACAATGTGAGCTTGGACTGTAACAAAGTCACGGCTTCCTCTCCTCTCTAACCTATTCTATCTTATACTCTTCTCGAACTAAATAGAGGTTCAAAGAAGATCTTTTTACAAAGAGGGGCTCCTCGATCTCTTCCCTCCATCTCACCAACTCTCATTAATTTACATTCAATTACATTGAATGGATGTCTAGTCTGAATCAGATCTAGATCTCAGCCTTACAACCATTTAAGGCAACCTATATCTAAAGCTTGCGCACATGCATGGATTTGGCTCTTTGGCCTTACAAACATTTAATATAATTTTTCAAAATTTGAAAAATGAGAGGGCTGGGACTCTCTCCTTCCATTGAATGTGCACTTGGTGTGTTGGCTAGCTGGCACATAGCTGGGTTGGAGTGATGCTCCTGCATCAGCATCTACCACAAAATTTTTCTTCCCTTTTTTATAGACGATTTCAAAATCATAACCCAATATCTTGGTTACCCATTTTTGTTGTTCTTCTAAAGATAGTCTTTGTTCCAAGAAGTATTTAAGAGTATCATGATCTATTTTGACCTTGAAGTGCCTACCTATTAGGTAAGGATGCCATTTCTTCAATTCATGTAGTATTGTCATAATTTCCTTCTCATAAATGGGTTTTTGTAAGTCCTTTCCCTTGAGTGGTCGACTTTCAAAATCCAGGGGCCTTCCTTCTTGCATTAGGACAACACCAATTCCATTTCCCGAGGCATCACTTTCCAAAATAAAGGTTTTGTGAAGTCTAGAGTGGTCAAGATAGGAGCTTTTCACATCACCTCTTTAAGTTGTTCAAAATCTTTAGTTTCCTCTAGAGTCCATGAAAATGCATCCTTCTTAGTTAGTGCCATTAAAGGTGCTTCTATTCTTCCATAGTGTCGAACAAACTTGCGATAGTAACCTGTCAAACCCAAAATCCTCTAAGATTCTTCAATGTTTTGGGAATTGACCAGTCCATCATGGCCTTAATATTGTTAGGGTCTACCTTGACACCTTCATGAGATACAATACGACCCAAATACTCTACCTCCTTCACTCCAAAGAAACATTTGGATGGTTTGGCATATATTTGTTGCTCCTTTAATAGTTGTATCACCTTGTCAACATGTTTCACATGATCCTCCCAAGACTTGCTATAGATTAGTATATCATCAAAAAATACTAACAACAATTTTTGAAGGAAGGGATTGAAAATGGAATTCATCAACCCTTAGAATGTGGAAGGTGCATTTGTAATGCCAAATGGCATGACCAAAAATTCATAATGGCCTTCATGAGTTCGGAATGTTGTTTTTGGGATATCTTCTTCCTTCATTCTAATCTGATGATACCTTGAATGAAGATCCAACTTTGTGAAATATATTTCTCCATGTAGTTCATCTAACAATTCATCAATGATAGGAATGCGAAACTCATCTTTAATAGTGATCTTGTTGAGATCTCTATAATCTGGACACATATGCCATGAGCCATATTTCTTGAATACCATTACCACCAGTGTAGAGTAAGAACTTTGGCTAGGTCTAATAATGCCAACCTCTAACATTTCTTCAACCATGCATTCAATTTCACTCTTCTAGGCATAAGGGTATCTGTATGGCCTGATGTTAGGAGGAACACTCCCAGGAATTAGGTGAATATCATGATCATGATTTTGAGTGGGTGGAAGACCTTTGGGAATATCGTCAAATACTTTGGAATGCTTATCAATGATCCCTTGGAGATCTAGAACAATAAATGGATTAGATGTTTGAAAATCTAGTGATCATAGTTGTGCAATAACACATTGATTCCCCTTTTTCAATAATTTTGTCATGCCATTAGATCTTATCACCTTACCGAGTTTCCCTGTGATACCTCTTAACTCAATTTCTTTTCCTTCCAATGAAAATTTCATGAAACATTCTTGAAAATTTAAATCCAATGTTCCTAATGATTGTAACCATGTGATTCCTAGTACAACATCAACACCACCCATGGGTATAGAAATCATTGGAATATTCATTACATATTCCCCCATAGTAATATTGATCTTATTGCATTTTCCTAAGAAATTGATAGGTCCTCAATTTGCAATCATTACTTGAAACTCTGGTGTTGGATACATAAAGCAATTGAGATCTTTGGCTAATTTATAGTGAATATAATTATGAGTACTGCCAGAATCAATTAGGACTATTAAATTTTTCTTTTTGATATATCCTTCGATCTTGAGGGTTTGAGGAGTGTTAATTCCAGCTAATGCATTAAACGATATTGTGGGAGTCAACTCTTTAAACGAAATTGCTTCTATGTTTTCATCTTGAGATGGTTCTTGTTCTTGTTCTTGTTCCTCTTCACAATCTATGTAGAATAACTTATTCTCACTACACTTATGTCCCATGCTGTACCTGTTGTCACAATTAAAGCATAAACCTTTTTCTTTTCTTAACTCCAATTGTTGAGGTGTTTTAGAAGAAGGATCATTATTCTCTCTATATATGTTAGTATTGGTCCTTCTAGTATCCGTAGCCATATTTTTACTTTCAACATTTCTTGCCACCCTAAATGCTTTCTCCAATCATTTGGGTTCCTAAAGGAAAACCTCCTTTTGAATGCTATCTCTTAAAGTTCCTATGAATACATCAATCAAGTTCTCAATATATTACCTTTATATTCAATCTTTGGAATTTCTCAATTTTCTCTCTAACTGAACCCTTTTGCTTGATATTTATCAATTGGCTAAAGAAAGTATTGCTCCTTGTATCCTCATAGTGTGCTGTCATTTCTTCCATGAAAATTGTATAAGTGACGAGTGATTTGTGAGAACAAAGCCATATATACCATAAAAATTGGTTGGGTTCTAAATATAAAGAAGCAATTCGTACCTTTTGTGTATGTGGCACATTATGTAGATCAAACAATTTCTCCATCTGAAGTATCCATGTGATAGGTTCCTTTCCATCAAACTTACTCATATCGATCTTAGGAACGTGGCTGGTCTTCAACCCAAAGTTAGATTTTCTCCATTCTTTATTCACCTTCCTTGTGTCCTCATCATGAATTTCATGGGATACATTTTCACTTTCAAGTGTCCTCTCTATTACGAAAATTTTCAATCCTTCCAGGATCTCCTCTTTTAAACCATCCATCTTTGCCTCCAACTTAGCTTCCATCTCTTGTAGTTCATCTTTTGTTACTGTATGCTTTTGTAAATCATTTATGTCCCTATGCATTTCTTCACCTTCATCAAGAGTCCAAGTAGGATTGTCTAGAGGCTTATTTGGTGTAGAAGTTCCCTTTTTTTGTGGCATGTTGGCCAAGTATCACTTGAAACCTTGATTTTGAGGTGGTTCTTCTAGACAATATTCCTTTTATTTTATCTCCAAAATTTCAGCCCTTCTATGTACAAAATTTTCTTTTTTGTAGGTTTCTAATTTTTCTTCTCTACAATGCCATAGGTCTGATCAAAATTGGATGTGCCAAGTGGAATTTATGGTAACTTTCCCACAACTTGCTGATTTTTATCCTTTCTAGGAGATCTCACTTGTATAGCATGCCCTACACAAAATAATTGATATAAATTCTAAAAATCATACTAGAACTACTATGGTATGTCCACTATCCAATGGAATTGGTCTCACTCAATTTGGATGCTCTAGGAATAAGTTATGATTGTTTTACCCAGAACACCTACTTGAGACTAGTCAATAGAACTAGTCAGATACCCTATCTTCCACAAGGTGTATCTACAAATGTAATATGACCCAGAACCTAAAATTTTTATCACATATACCTTACTAATTTATGTGAATAACCTCTAGATTTCAGGGTCTTGATCCATCTACTAAATATCCTCCAAGCCATTCCTTCTTAATCGTTGTAGAAAAAAAGTTATAGCAAAAATGCCAAGGTGTCTCAAATGTAGCAGTGAAACCCCAATACCTTGATCTCTGATACCATAGGTTAGGAACCAAATATCAATATAGCATAGAAAAACCTCAGAATAAGTACTCAATGCCATGAAAAAGAGATAAATTCAGATAATAAGCCTCTTCAAGGGGGAAACCTCCTTATGCCCACATAAATTTTCAATTACAAGATTATTCCAAGTGAAAATGTCTCCTTGGTATATATAAGAGACTAGGAGGTATAATTACAACTAATGGAATAAATCCGACATAAATAAAATAACATTACTAATATAATATGCCCCAATTAAGGGGTAATGAGACACTATTCAGGGCTTAACACAAAGGTTGTCAAAGTCACAAACAAGGCCCAGTAAAAACAATCTCAAAATCAATATGAAGATATTTGTATAAAATGGAGTACAATTTGATCTCCCATGATCACTGAAGTCACATAGTGTAATGTCCCCACTTTGGGACATCATCATAGGGCAGAAATTTATGATGACCAGAGTAGCCAGATGGATGTTATAGTGAGTACAGGGGTATTTGAGAGGCATTGTGGGGTCCAATTGGAATTTATCATCATATTCCATCATTATGAGCCATTCTGCACAGGTTGGCTTTGGTTTCATTCCATTCCGACGATTTCCATGATTTTGACTATTTTGAGCTATAAGTTAATTAAAATCACTGAAGAGGTCATTTTGGGCACATTACTTGGAGGAACCTCTCAGTGTAATAGCTCATTGGAATTAGGAGGAGAAACACTACAGGATGGGATGGATAGAAGTGACTTTCAGTGGCCAGGGAAGCCGCAAGGAGAGAAAAGGAGATTTTCAGAGGTAAAAAGGTTAATTAATTAATTAAAGTGATTTAATTACTTAATTAAATATTATAAAATGAAAGTCACTTTGGAGGGACAAGGTGAGCCAAAAAGTATAAAAGGAAGGCAAGGGCCTCTACTCAAGATTCAGGTATGTTTATTAGTTTGATATCTGGCTTTAGCTAGTGAGCCCATCTCTTGGGGGTTTTGAGGGTTTTGACTTAACAAACCCTAGAGGACGATTCGGTGGTGAAAGATTCCACCTAGCTTGTCCCAAGCTTGGTCTCGAAGATGCAATACTCTCCCACACCATTCTAGTCAGATCTACATCAGTGTAGGAGGTTCTACATAGCCACAGCCATAGGAAGAGGAGGAGGGCGCACCATTGGGGGTTTCCAGCAAGGGGGGCACACCATCTTTGGAGAGAGATTCGTTGTATGAGATTGGCAGGGCCGTTGAGGATTCTATCACTTGGGTTTTCATTATAGGGCCTTGGACATTGGATCTAGTGCTTTCTGAGATAGTTTTATGGCTCCGATTATTTCTTGAGCAGTGGGGCGAATTGAAGAGAAGGAGGGCGTTTTTTAGATCCATATCTAGTCCGTTTGGAGGGGTTACACTTCAGATCTGACCTTGAGACTTCACCTAGTGACTTGTAGTGTCCCGATATATATTTATGGAGAGTTTCAAATCATTTGGAGGCCTCCTTTAGCAGGGCCGAATTATCTAGGGCTTCAGTCATCTAGTGGGGTGCACCATTCAGTGGGGGATTTCAGATCTACAGAGATTGAGAGGGATCCTGGAGATTCGGGCACCTGGGTTGCACTTACCATCACCCAATCTATCAGTTGACATATTTGCTAGGGAGATTAGACACTTTTGGCAGCAGGGCCGATTTATTGAGGGTTTCAACCTTCTATTGGAGCGTGACATTCTTCAGCTGGAGAGTTTGGCATTCAGATCTGCTTGTATTGATCTTCATTTCTTATTCAGCCTTTGGAGGCATCTTTTGTATTAGTGGGAGCATTTTGTAGAAGCTCTTATCTATTGTCTATCTTCTTGGCCATTTGTTGAGCATTCCAGATCGACATCTTCATTGTAGTAGGTTTCTCTATTTTATGAATAAAGAATATTTGAGATGTTTTGGCTTGTCTATCTTATTTCATATGGTTGAGGTATGTTTCATGGTTATCTCTTTTTGTTATTAGCTGCATACACACATATAAACACATCTAAACAAATAGATCAGAAAATTGTTTGACGAAATACCTCACTCAGAAAAAGTTCTAAAAGGACACCAAAACCATGATGATCCTTGCATAATGGCTTGGGATCATTACACATAGGCACTTCTCCAATGGAAGATAGCAACAACTCAGGAAAGCTGGGACTATGAACTGATGTATTCAATTCTTCTACATGATAAGCCAAAGGTGCAAGTATACATCATGTGAATAAATGAGTTGAGGTAGAACATAATGAGACATTATAACACCCTGTTTCCCCCAACTTGTAAATATAACTGGACTGGCCAAGAACTATGGAAAACTCATAAATGTGAATATGTGATGTAAATGGACCTTGGGGAAGAGGTCAATGAATGTGAATAACATTCTGAATTTATTGCAGGACTGTTGATGAGGGGATGTGCAGAAAAAGAGACCACGATGGCAGTGGAAGGCACCTAAAAAGGTGGCGTTAACTTCCACCAAGAATTAAATACCATATTTGGACTCCACTGGCCCGGAGAACCAAAAGCGGCTCGCTGGCCCTAAAAATTAATGGCTCACAGACTAGTAGGTGGATGGCTTGATGAGGGATGGGATGCTGAACCGCCCATCCGTAGAGTCGTCAGGCCTAATCAGTGCGAGGGAAATCGCGCCACACGCAACCTCGCGATAGGATAAGGTGTATGGCAAAGGCGATTGAGAGGGTAGACACGAGGGGAACTCTGGCATTATGCAGAGTGAGTGATAGCAGAGAGGGAGGATTGCAACCTTTGCTCCTGGTCACTGGCAGACAGAGAGACACAGTCTCAACAACATCGTGGTCTCAGCTCGGGGGTGGCTAGTGGTAAATCAGCTGGGAGTTGCTACACCTACGGTGGGGTGGAAATGAGCACCCCTCTTAGTAGTTGCACCCATTTCTGGTGTTATTTTCGGATAAGTGTTTTTACATATTTGTATCTTGAAATTTAGAGAATGATATAGATATATGTATATGCTCATAGAACTGTAAAATTATGAATGATTTGTGTAAGAATGTATGTGCAGTGTTTAATAAGAATGAATAGATATATGCTCATAACAGAGGAACCCACGTAGGACGTACGTGGATAAAGAAATTTTATTTATACCTAGATTGAGCTAAGTTAGCCCCCCAACCCGTTTTCGGGAAGTTGCTTTCCCTTACTCGTCTCCAGGGATGCTCGGTATCGATCTCTTCACATAGATTTCCTCCTTAGAAAGGTTCACCAAGAACGCAAAAAAGGGACTTGAGTGGGAAAGTCTTAATAACCCTGTACAGGGAAGAATGACCCCCTTAAGGCTCCGAGGTAGTAGCGTAGGGATGAGTAACAAATCGACGGATGAGATCCTTTCGGAAGACCCATGGTCATTCATGACCATCAGATTGACAGAAGTAGTAAGAGCGTTATACCTCTTGTTTATTTTCCACCCATCTTCATGAATAGCGAGGAAATCGAGATCGTAGGTTCCCCAAGGTCCATGAGAACATTTGGACCGTTGATCTTTCCACATCCACGAAGTAGTGGAAGAGTGCACGTGGTGGAATAGATCTGAGTCGTCAGATCTTGAGTAGACACCCATTAGCCGTTGGATCGGGAGAGGATGCCTGGAGCTTAAGTCTCTGGAGCATACGCAGAAGAATGGATCTGGGCTGTCAGATCTGGGAAAATTTCCCGACAGTCGTCAGATTGAACAGAAGTAGCATGAGGTTTAGCCATCGGGATATCGACACTCAGGAAATAGAGATCCTAGAGGTCGTTAGAACTGAGACATCACAAGTCTCGAAATCGCGACATTGGATCTGGTCCATCCATTAGCAAAGACACGTGGTGGAGATCAAGCCAGAGTCGACGTAATAACCATCGAAAAATAGGAGTTCCTGAGGTTGAAAGGATCGGGACATCAAAAGTCTCGAAACCCCGAGAGTTAATCAGGACCGCCCATTTGAGAAGGATGCGTGGCAACCAACAACGCTATTGGGAGAAGTCCTGATAAGGAATCCATCCATCAGCATATCAGGGATTCTATGGACACAGAAACTTTGCATATCGAAACCATGAACCCCAAAACCCTGATAAGGAGGAAAGAGCCATAGTGGAAGCCAGCTGTCACTGCAGCGGAGAGTCGGGATTCGGGGAATCACGAGTTCCGTGGGTGAATGTATTTTGACATCACAAACCCTAAAACCTCGATGAAAGGGTATGACTGTGGTCATATAGAGGGAGCTCATGTGGACCAAAAGGTCTAGTCCAGGGGACTAGTGAAAACTAACATCATATCGGGATATCGGGGATTCTGAGGACAAAATGTTTATGTATTCCAACGTTGTGATATTCGAAACCCTGATGGATGGAGGAGATTCTTTCAGAGGATCTTCAGGTCCGTAATGACCGTTAGATGTGGGAACAAGACGTTAACTTAAAATAGGATGTGGTTATGCTTTAAGATAAGCGGTGAGCAGATCTGGACAGCCAGAATCCACCCGTCTAGATCTACGACTGAGGTTCCATTCCAAAACCCCCTTGTTGTTCTGCCTTTAGCGGTAAGGGGGGGGTCCAGAATTGAACGTGAAACTCTCTAACGGTTGAGATAAAACAACATGATCAATGGCGCTCAGGCGGATTCTGGACCCCCCTTGCCATTCTGCCTTTAGTGGGGGGGGGGGGGGGTCCAGAATAATGAAACGTGTGAAGTGAGACCCCTCCCTGTCATGATGACCACCGTGTCGCATTTCCCTCTTGCCACATGTATTGCACCTAAATGAACGATGGGGCTTGTTCTCATTGGCGGTTCTCTACTCCCGTTGAGATTTGTTCCTATTGGCCCATTTGCTGAACCGGTAGGGATTCGACCCCATTGGCCAGTCGCTAGCCCTGTCAGGGTTCGGCGGTTGTAAAATAAAATGTTTGGATCTTACTGTAGCGTCGAAGCATGAAATACAAAGGACACTGCGTTCAAATTGAACAGTGAATATAATCCTCGATCACTTGGGAACGAAGAAGGAGAGAGAAGGAGCTAGCTTACGCTGGGCCTCCATGGTTATTTAGGGGTTCGAGTCAGATAGAGGACCGGAAAATTTTGATTTCTTTAGTGGGTATGTTACAAAGTGGTATCAGAGCATGGTTACAACACTCGGCCTGATTGGGCAAAGTGGTATCAGAGCATGGTTACAACACTCGGCCTGATTGGGCTCATGCACGATTCACGCATAAACTCCATTTGAAGCACTCTTATGAGGAGTAACCCCCCTGACTTAACTATCTTGCCCAGGATTAAGAACTTGGAAAATGAAAACCTGATTGTGTATGCATGTGAAAGAGTTATGAATTTATGCACCATTTATAAAAAAAAAATGAATTTAACTCTTGACTAATAGTCAGAGTTTGTCTTTTCACTCAAGAGGATGATCGACCGCGGGAATCTACAGACACAGAGTATGGTGACTCACCAAGAGGTGGGAGAAGGCTCCCGCAATAGAGATGAGGAGTCTGATGACAGAAGAGCAATAGGAACCCCTCCAGACCTAGCCGAGACTATGAGGAGTCTCGTGATTGAGTTGCAAAGCTACAAGGCCGATAATGAAAGGATGATGATAGAACAAGAAAAGAAAACCAAAATTAATGCAGTTCTACTGCAGAGTTTATCCGACCTACAGCGACAAATGCAGCATGAACCTGAGATGTAGAATCATGGTCGTGTCAGTGGCCACATTGAGAGAAGCACATCCAGAAAGGTCCACCCCAGAGGTAAAGGACCAGTGCCAGAAAATTCCACTGAGAAGGAATTCGGTGATTCAGAAGGCTCCTCCAGCAGCAGGACCAGTTCCTATTCTCACAAAAAATAGAAGAAGCAAAATACTTCCAAGAGTTACAAATTTGAGGAATTCAGGAAGGCCAAACCTCCCTCCTTCGACGGTGAGATAAATAAGGGAGAGGAAGCCGAGGCCTGGCTACTAGGGCTGAAGAAATATTTCAGAGTCCATGATTTCTCAGAGAACTTGAAGGCCCGAGTGGCCACTTTCAATCTAAACGGAAGGGCTTCCATCTGGTGGGAAGACCTTAAGAATATGACAGGGGTCCGTGAGGAGGACCTATCTTGGAAACAGTTTGAGAAGTACTTCCAGAAGAAGTATTTGTCGGAAAGGTATTTCGACGAGAAGGATAAAGAGTTTTATGAACTCAAACTGGGACAACTCACTATGGAGGATTGTGTCAACAAATTTCTTGACTTACTGAGATATGTACCCTACATCAAAGTAGAGAAGGCAAAGGCACAATGCTTCATCAGTGGGTTACCCAAGGAATACTGGAACCGAATTGAATTTGACGAGCCAAGGAACTTAGAAGACACTATAAGAAAGGCAACATATTGTCATGAACAATATGGACATCGGGCATAATCTCGTGGCGACTGCAAACAGAAGAATGGTTCAAAATTTTAGAAGAAGGGGAGCAAATCCTCAGGATTGAGAAATTACAAGAAGAACCACAGAATGAACTTTCCAACCCGAAGTGTACTCCAACAGAACTTTCCCTCGGTGGATGGAAATACAACTTCTGGACCTATACCAGTAAAGACTAATAACCCAAAGAAAGAACCTCTGAGATGCTGGGGTTGAGGAGAAGAGCATCTCCTGAGAGACTATCCACACTGACAATAGAATAGTCATAAAATTTATAACATGCAGGAAGCTACCACGATCAATGATGTGGCAAGGAGTGTGCCGCAGATCTATGCAGCCTTGGATAATAACCAAGCTGACCACCAAGCTTCAGTGGTGGAAATAGAAGGTATGATTTTCAACCATCTGGTGTCTGTTTTGATTGACCCTAGTTCAAATTTGAGTTATATATCCCCTAGAGCTATTGATAAGTGTAAAATACAGCCACATAAGCAAACTAAGCCATGGTTAGTACAGTTAGCCACTAGTACCAAAAGAAAGGTGGTAAAGGCCATACCAGCCTGCCAGTTAATGTTGGGTAAATTCCCCACCCAAGAAACCCTTAATGTATTACCCCTGGGGTCATACGACCTGTTGATTGGTATGGAATGGCTGGCTGCCCATAAAGTCAAATTAGACTGTTACCATAAAACCTTAGAATGTGTGAGCAAAGAAGGACAAAGGATAACCCTCCAAGGGATCTAAAAGCCGGTCTCAGTGAGACAAATCTCAGCCCTGCAAATGAGAAAGTATTGTCGAAAGGGATGTCCCCTATATGCAATACAGGTATTGAAGATAATCAAAGGCTCTAAACCAAGCCCTGATGATCACCCTATCCTGAGAGAGTACAGAGATGTATTTTCGGAAGAGGTACTGGGTCTACCTCCGAAAAGAGACATTGAATTCTCGATAGAACTCACACCAGGAGAAGTGCCGGTGTCTAGAACACCCTACCGGATGAGCACACCTGAGTTATTTGAACTCAAATTGCAATTAAAAGAAATGATGGACAAGGGTTATATTCGACCCAGCGTGTCCCCATGGGGAGCACCAGTCTTGTTTGTGAAAAAGAAGGATGGCACCCTTAGACTGTGTATAGACTATAGACAACTTAATAAAGTAACCATAAAGAACAAATACCCTTTTCCCAGGATCGATGATCTATTTGATCAGTTGGGAGGTGCATCTATTTTCTCAAATATTGACTTAAGGTTAGGATACCATCAAGTCTGAATCAAGGGTGAAGACATCCATAAGACCGCTTTCCAGACACGGTATGGTCATTATGAGTTTGTGGTAGTACCATTTGGGTTAACCAATGCCCCTGCCACTTTCATGTGTTTAATGAACAATGTACTCTGTAAATTTCTAGATAAATTTGTACTAGTTTTTATTGATGACATCTTAATCTACTCTAAGAGTAGAGAAGAACATGAAGAGCATCTTAGACTTGTGCTGCAAGTGCTAAGAGAGCATTAGCTCTATGATAAATTCAACAAGTGTGACTTCTTTCAGAAGAAAATACATTACTTGGGACATGTTTTGTCTAAGGAAGGGGTGGCAGTAGACCCTGACAAGATCATGTCTATCATGGAATGGCCTACCCCAAAGGATGTCTCAAACATTAGATCCTTTATGGGATTGGCAGGATACTATAGGAGATTTATAAAAGATTTCTCCAAGATTGGTTGTCCAATCACTGCCCTCCAGAAGAAGGGAACAAAATTTCTGTGGACACAGCAATGTGAAGAAATATTTCAAACCTTGAAACATCTACTAACCCATGCAGCTGTGTTGAAAATCGCTGACCCAAAAGCTGACTTCCTTGTGTGCATAGATGCCTATAAGGAAGGGCTCGGAGGAGTCCTTATGCAGGAAGGAAAGGTGATCTGCTATGAATCCCAAAAATTGAATGAGCATGAAGTCAACTATGTGACTCATGATCTAGAACTGGCTGCCATAGTGCATGCCTTGAAAATGTGGAGGCATTACCTCTTGGGAAGGAAGTTTGTACTGATGACGGATCATTGTGGATTGCGGTATTTGTTTGATCAACCCAAGATTAATGATAGACAAGCCAGATGGATGTCCCTCCTTAGCAAATTTGATTTTGAAATCAAACACATCAAAGGGAAGGAGAATAGGGTGGCCAATGCCCTTAGTAGAAGCATGAGAACAATTCACCTAGCAGTGGTGAGTACCTGCGAGACAGATGTCAAGAACAGAGTCAAAGAGGCACAAGAAACAGATCCCTTCGTCAGAAATGTGACCCTGTACCTACAGCAAGAACCCGCTGGAGCAAAATATGAAGGCTATCAGAAGATCGAAGGAGGTCTACTCACCTATAGAGATAGACTGTACATTCCCAATTGTGATGACTTGAAGAGGTTCATCATGGATGAACTACATAAAAGACCCTACACTGGTCACCCAGGATACCAGAAAATGATTACTGCCACCCGGAAGAAATTTTATTGGCCGAGATTGAAGAAGGATTGTTTATGGATAAATTCATGAGTGCGGACACAGACCAATCTCCCCAGATCCACCTGGATCTGGAACAAACTGTGACAGAATACTACTCTTTCCTTAGATTTAAATATTGAATGAACTAAGAGAAATGGATTGTGTTCATACCTTATAAACTCTCTCCTTTAATCTCTGTTGTTCCTTGCTCTGCTCCGATGCTCTTGTGTCGTCCAATCACAGCAACAACACAAACCAATCACAGCAAAGGGATTAATATATTCAATATCTAAACTATACATGTGATCAAGGAATCATGTAATAAGATGACATCATCATTATGGGAAAGGGACATATTCATGTATTATATTAACTGAAAGAGAAATATACAACCTGAGCCTTGATGTCGTAGATCTCCTTTCGATGGCTCCTAGCTCTAACACACACACTTGCTCGTGCACGGAGAAGTTCAACCACAAATGATCACTTGTTATCTTTAGCTGCTGCAGCATCAATTCTCCATACAATAATGCACCAATTCTCCAATAGATTTCTCTAGCTTGCCAACTTCTTATTCTTACTTAACCTTTTCCATAAGCAATCTCCTCATTATATAGTAGAAGATTGATTAGTTACTTGGATAGGGAATGATCCCAAGATATCTGGAAAGTCAGTACTTTGCCAACCATTCGAACTCCAACTCATCTTTCTAGAAGATTCCTTCTAGAAGGATCGAGAACTTATTCATTTTCTCCTTTAGAAACTTGTCTGCACCCTAACCATTAACACAGTGCGGAAAGTCCGCAGTCCAGCTGAATGCATCATGCGGAAATTAAGGATTTCCGCAGGAGAGTATATAAGCAGCCTGTGTACCATTCTTAAAATATGACTTTGAGAAAATGATAAATGTAACCTTCTTCTGGAAAATGTTCTTAATGAAGAGTTTGATCTTCTATCACCATGACATAATCATGTTATCATCCTGATAACCAAAAATGTGGATAACAGAATGCCCCCCAAAGTCGGAGAGTGGAACCAGTGATAGTCGATTGACTTTGTAAGATGCATGTGTATGTCAAGAACCAAAAGCACATCTAATCGAAGACCTGCAAACACCCAAGCACCAACAGAGTATTACATATATCCATTCTGAGGTAGGCATTCCAATACTTAGATCATAGACTGATGACATCATAAACAAAAATTCATGGCCACCAATCATACACTGTGGATCCATGCAGTCGTAATATAGCACAGCCACTGGAATACACTGTGGATCTGTGCGACAAATTTTTAGTCAAGACGACATAGCCATGAAACATACATAGTGGATCTATGTGTTGTAAAATATACATACTCCATTGCAACCTGGATCTCAAAGATAATACCCAGGGTCTTCAATCTCACCACCCAAAGTACGAATCTGACCATGTGATTACATGTGTCGAAGTCGAACATGGTAGAAACCACTTGATTACCGGTCATTGATGTATACTGTTAACAAGTGCGAGGGAAATCACCATTGATGTCAATGACTCCCAAGGTACTATAGTACAATCCATCAATTGTGAATAAATGAGTTGATGTCGAACAATTAATGGAATCTTTCGATCAGAGGTCAATGATGTAAACCCACTGTCAGAAGCGGGAAACTTGCCATTGAGGCATGCAAGTCCCAAGGTACTAAATAATTTCTAAGTCTTAATCCCGGATAATGTGCTGATGTCGACGGAACAAGACTCGTCACAGGAGGGCCTTGATGTATCCCCCATTAGTGACGCGAAATAAGTAACAGAGTTTGAAAGTGAAACATAGTATGTGACGATTGGACTTTGGACACAGGGAAGGCCGACTCAAGGATGAAAGGATAACTGCAGATGGCCGACTCAATAAAGGTTTCAAATGGACAGCTCTTGAACATATGGACAACACGACCAATGATTTGGCAGCATTGACTCAAAAACGACACATGGAAAGACCTTGTAATCAAATCGAATGAGAGACAAATGGATTACCCAGACCGGCTTCAAATGATGAATAGGGGGTGTCATGTTCAAGAGCGACACATACTACCAATTAATACAAAAGTGAAACATATCCCTTTCCCAAATTTTCCCCCACCATTGCTGGCAAGTACCTCTTTATTTTTATGCAAGATTGAAGAGGATCACATATTCTTGTCAATATAAGCTCATCCTTCGGACGAGTCCCTCAGAGTATTTTTAACGAACCCTAAGAAGGAGTGGTTCGGTCCCATCACGGGTCTGTCAATGTTTGTTTAACAAGTCCATAGATAAAAAAATCGAAGGTTTTTCAAGATTATAGAGTTTGGAAAAACACTTTAAAAGAGAACTCTCTCAGTGCCTTTTTCGTACAATAATCCAACGAGACCGAAAAAGGGTTAAACTATCGCTCAGAGGATGCGTAAATTCAAATACTTTAACGAGCGTGAAAATAGCAAGGTCGCTTGGCAATCTTTTCATGTTTAGAGAGTCGTGAAAAGGGCTTAAAGTCAACTCCAGGGGGGTTCCTTTTTCGTGTAATCATAACGAGCCCGAAAAAGAGATAAAACAACGCTCGATCTCGTTCTAAGTTTTTTACAAGTGCTAGAACGGATAAAAGTCACTCGTGGTTTCAAGTCAAAACCATAGAAAACAAACTATTTCACACCAAATCGAAAAGGTTTTTGGATCCATAGTCGTCTCGTTAGGGGCCTGCAGATCATTCACTCAGTTTTGCATTAGTAATTAAGGTTAAAATAGGCAAAATAATGAAAAAGAATGAAAAACCCACTTTTCAAATAGTAAAAAGTAAATAAAAACACAATTACCATTCCATTTTCACTATTTGATTTACCCAATTACCCATTTAGTGCAAAAATTACCATTTCACCTTCGATCTTCGAAGTCAATTTTTGGGAGCTCCGGTGCATCAAATCACGAACCGCTTGGATCAAACAGGTAAGCGCTTAATTCTTCATTTTTCTATGGTTTATTTTTAAGATTTGAATGGTTAATTTTAGAGTTGTGAGCAATCTTTTGAAACCCTACGCGTAAAACTAAGTTTCCGCAGTCCATCCTTTCGAGACCTGTGGGAATTTAGACTTTCCGCAGGTGAGTTTTAACCACAGTGTGGAAAGTCCACACTGTGTGTTAAGTTCACCTGCGGGTAGCGCAGAACCAAAAAATTCATATAACATTTAGCCATAAAAATCAAATTCCTTTGTGATTCAAGACGTTGACTATCTTCCTATGGTTATTGTGCAGGTTAATAGCCATACCATGGTGATGGAGTGGAGAGAACGTGAGCACGAAGATGAAAATAATGCCGCCGAAAATCACCCGCAAACAATCAATGCTTTAAGAAACTGTGGGCTTCTAAAATTCTTCTGGATACCGGGCATGAGAGCCCAAGTTCGTCTATTGGAACACTTAGTTCAAATGTGGGATCCGGACCAAAAAGTTTTCCATGTGGGTGTCCATACATTGACTATTGATATCGAGGATATCTATTTTCTAACCAGATTATCAAGAAGGGGTTCATATGTTAGCTTGACCGGTAGTCGCAGCGGCGGTAGAAAGATGAGTGAGTATTGTAGAGACTACTGTGTGCCGAAAGCAGATAGACGACGGGGGAAAGTAGCTATATGGGGAGTGACCGACATCACTCTTCGTACTATCTTATCGACCATAGCTCGGATGGCGGGCAGTGCTTCTCCTCATATGGCTCTAAAGAGCTACTTTCAATATGGCCTTGAGTGTCTTGAGCCCCGGGTTTTTAACTGGGCTGATGCAGTATTGCACAGTCTTAAAAAACAATTGACAAAAAGCAGGCGCGGAGACCTCAAGCAATTTGGCTATGGATCACTGTTAGTATCCTTCTTCTACGAGAGAGTCCCGGTGTACAGTCTTCAGGGAGACTGGAATTTTCCGGGTCCTAGGGAGCCACAGATGCAGAGATGGTGCCAGCTCATGGCAAGGCATGGGGCAGGACCGATTGTCAGATATGACGATCTTTTCTTCGATTGGCTCCAGAGTCAGGTAGTGATGATTGAGTATTATGCATATGCTGGCCTGGATTTTCGAGGTGATCCTGACCTCATCCTTCCTAAAGATACACAGTGGGGAAACATTGGTAAGAAAGTCACCAAATTTTCAAGTTTTAAAATGTTTTTGTGTTTTTATCATATTAAATGTTTTTGGTTTTGTACCTTTTGTCAAAGACTAACACCAAAGTGTATTGATAACACAGATGTTGGGGCCTACATACCTACTGGGAGTTCTCCTGTTCAGCGGCAAGGAGAAGCGATAGTTCCAGTCCCCCAGCATGCAGTGGACTACTTCACCGTGGAGCAAACTTTAGAGGGCTTGATGCATGACATTCCAGACATGTCTTTGGATGAGGTTCCACAGAATAATCAGCGTCATACCGTGGGAGTTCCTGGCTCTATGGGTCGTTTGCTCCGTAGGGTAGTCAGAACTTTAGTATGCTATCGTGATCATCATTTATGTCATGATATCGTTATGTAGAAGCCACAAGCTTCCATTTTTGATCTTTTGGGTCTTCGGACATATTTTGTAACAAAACTTTTGATCGTTATATATATACATGGTTTTTACCGGCTTACTTTACACTTGTGTACATGGGTTTGATTTATAAATTGTTCAAATGTCTGTTTAATACATAATTAGCTAACGCATCTGTTAATGTATTAAGATTTCTTGAAATGTGTTGATATTCTATATAATCAAAATGTCTTTCCAAGAGGCGAATCCACAAATAAACTCTTAATAATGTAGGACTTCGGATAGAATAAACATTACTTAGCTGTAGCACCACTAACTGCGAGTCAAGTCGCACAACCAAACGACGAATTCCAAGAGAGATAGCATCAACCAATAACTCAATCACGGCGCTATACTCTGCGATGTTGTTGGTTGCTCGCCCAAGACATACACCTCGTAAAGATATAAGCTCGTTAGTTGGGGCATAGATAGCCCAAGCAGCGGAAGCTAGATTCTGAGTACTACGGCTAGCACCGTCAGCGAAGACAATATAAGGTAGCGAATACTCCGACATCTGACAATCAAAACACATCCTAATCGTAAGGGTAAAGCCCAAATAACGTCAAACTCAAAACTAAAAAGTAATTATAGACACTCAGTATGATACATAAAAATACAAATACTTCATGCACAAATGACTCATGCATAGTATTTCTTTAAGTACAACCCATTTCTGGGTTCACTCAAAGGTACCCCATCATAATCCACTAGCTCATATGCCCCTTTGGTCAAAACTTTGCTAACAATAAAAGGCCCACGCCACATTGGTTCGAATTTCCCAGCTCCTAAGACATCTTTATCTTGTTCATATAAAAGAACAAGATCTCCTTCAGAGAAGACACGAGGTTTAACATGTTTTTCATACTGTGCCTTAACACGTTTCTTCTGGGCTTCGATCACTAAAGTAGCATCACGGTGAGTCTCATCTAATCGCATTAGATATAATAGACGTTCCTCTTCGGCAGAAGTATTGGGTAAGAGCTCTACGGCTAGTTTCAAAGACGGAATCTTGCATTCTATAGGTAGAATGGCTTCCATGCCATAAACTAATCGGAAAGGTGTGAATCCTGTGGCTGATTTAACAGATGTCCGATATGCCCATAATGCCGAAAATAACATTGTGTGCCAGCTAGTTTTATGTATCCCTATCATCCGTCGAATCATAGTGATAAGAACTTTGTTAATGGCTTTGACCTGGCCATTAGCTTGTGGATAATAGGGAGTTGAGCTATCATGACGAAGGCCCAACTTCTCTGTAAGCTCAGTCATCATGTTATTTCGAAAATGGCTACCATGATCAGTGACGATAGCCTGAGGAACACCAAAACGAGTGATGACATGGTTGAATAGAAAAAGTGTTGCAGTCTTCCCAGTATTATCGAATGTCGGCATTGCCTCGGCCCACTTAGTGAAATAATCAATAGCTACAATAATGTACCCATGCCCCCCGGCCGAGTGAGGGTGACATGTCATGAAGTCAATGCCCCATTTAGCAAAAGGACCTACTGAGACTACAGGATGAAGGGGAGCGGGATGAGACCGAATCTTCTGATTATAGGTCTGACATGCATGACACTTTTGAACAGCAGTGATGCAATCTTTAAACAACAAAGGCCAAAATTATCCTGCACGTAATATTTTCTGAGCAGTAGCATACCCAGACATATGACCGCCACATGCTCCTGAGTGGCAATCATTCAAAGCTCTCTCGGCTTCTTCAAAGGTTAAACAACGTCGAAACACAGAGTCAACACCTCGACGATAAAGAGTATCGCCAAGAATAATATAATTATGTTCTTGATAACGAACACGACGTCGCTCGGCGCTAGACAAAGCAGGCCGGAAAGTTTGAGTTTGGAGATATATAATGATATATCTGTACCAAATATCGTCGGTACCTATAAGGAAAAGTGACTCCTCAGGTAACGAATCAATTGCTACTTTTTCCATTTCAGCGTGGGGAAAGTCACAAATCAACTCAGCGAAAACTAGAGACTTCTTCGACGTGGCACGATCAAATTCCAAATCGAACTCCTGGAGAATAACAATCCACTTGGAGTACTTGCCCCCCAGCAATTGACGAGTCAATATATGTTGCATGGGGTTACAGTGGGAAATCACTGTAGTTTTCCTGGCGAGAATGTAATGACGAAAACATTGGACTGCTTGAACCGCAGCCAAGGCCAGTTTCTCAACATGTTGATATTTAATTTCCGTAGAAGTTAAACTTCGACTCAAGTAATATATAACATGTTCATCGTGGGCATCATCCTCTTGAACGAGAACCATGCCGATGGTATACTCGGATGCAGCTAAATAAAGAAAGTAATCTCGACTATAATCCGGAGGAAAAAGAAGAGGAGCTTTGGTAAGGGATACCTTCAAGGCTTCAAAGGCATCATTAGCAGCTTTATCCCAGACAAACTCAGAACCTTTCTTTAGAAGGCGTGTGAAACCTCGAGTAATTTCAGCATAATTTGGGATGAATCGACGAAGAAAGTTTGCTTTCCCCTGCAAACTTTGTAAATGGCGCAAAGAAGAAGGAGGAGGGAGATTAAGAATCGCCTCGACCTTGATAGGGTCCACCCAGATCCCATGTCGTGAAACAATAAAACCGAGGAGTCTTCCCGATTCTACGCAAAAAACACATTTATGCGGATTTAAGCGAATACGATAGAATCGACAACGAAGAAAAATTGCACGGAGATGCATAGGGTGATCAATTCGACGTAATGAGTGGGCCAGCAAATCGTCCAAATACGGTTGAACAATATGCTTTATATCGTGAAATTCATAAGACATAGCATGTTGGAACATAGCACCTGCGTTATTTAGACCAAAAGGAAGTTTACGGTAGGCGAAAGTACCCCAAGGACAAAGAAAAGTGGTTTTGTGTTGGTCCTCAGGAGTGATATTGATTTGATTATAGCCGGAAAATCCATCCATGAGAGAAAAGATTTCGCTGCCGGCACAATCATCGATGATCTGGCCGACGAAAGGAGTTGGAAAATTGTCTTTAGGACAATCTTTGTTGATATCTCGATAATCAACACAAACGCGAATACTACCACCTTTTTTGTCAATCAGTACGGGGTTAGAAACCCATTCTGTCAAGGCCACAGGATAAATAAAACCGACCTTGAGAAGTTTTTCAACCTCGAGTTTAATGGCCGCGACTTTACGTGGATGGACAGGATGTAGGCGCTGCTGGACTGGTTTGGCTCCGGGGTATGTCTTAATTTCATGCACCACAATAGACGGATCAATACCCGGCATCTCTTCATAACTCCATGCAAAGATGTCGCGAAACTCTTTAAACAATGAAGTGTAAGTGACAATTTCTTTAGGAGAACACGACGTTCCAATATTAACGTTCTCAATTATTCCAGGTTTTACGGAAATATCTATGGGTATCGTGGGTGAAATGTTACTCAGGTTCCCTTCAGCAAACACATCCTGTGTGAATTGGGTAACATTTGAGATAACAACAATGGTTGACGGAGGTGAAAATCGTTGATAATTCTCAAGAGTCTGTTGTCCCAGAAAAAGTATGGAACGATGATGCCCATCATCCCAAGGGGTGTCATCTAAAACAGACATAATCATCTCGTCCGTCGGAAAGACAACACGGAAAGGATCCAGAGACAACTCCTCGCGAGAAGAAGTAGGAGGGGTTGCCGATTGAATGGCGTGGTAATCAGACTCAATCGGGCTTAACGGCATAACGTCGCCAAAACGAACATGATCTCCAGGGTCAGGTACTATCCAAGGGTCGGCAGAGACTGGAAGTTCACGAGGCACAGTAGAGATCATATTAATAGAGGCAATGTTCGGGCTCGGAATATTGGGAGGGGGTGGAATGGAAAAAGTACCCATCAACGACGAATCTTTCAAGAGACCGACACCAACATTCTCATAACCCAGTGGGGTGTTTGCTATGAATGGTACGTTGCCCGTGTGAGTATCGACATTAAAGAAGGCAAGTTGATCGACCATAACTACTCGTCCTTGATGAGGAAAGCGTAGAACATGAAAAAGGGTTGATACAACAGCACGCATAGAATCGACCCAACTTCGTCCGAGTAGAAGATTATAATCAAGAGGAGTATCGAAAACTTCCACTTCCACCTGGACGGTCTTACCTTCAAGAGTGACAGGCAACGACGGTAAAACACCGTAAGGTTTGAAACCAGAGCCATTGAAGGCTCACAAAGTGTTTTGTGACTCGGTTAATGGTGGAGAACCAATGGCTTTCCAACAAGAAAAAGACATGACACATGTAGAGGCACCCTCATCAACCACCGTCCGACAAATGCTTTTGTCAGCAACAACAACTTGGATTTGAAACGCAAGTTGTGTGGGCAAACTCGGAATATGCTCGTTCAAGTCAAAGACTATCAAATTTTCGTTCGTAGGATCAATTGCACCTATGGATTTCAACAGAGCCCTTCGCTGTGTAGGATAGGACTGAAGGACTTCAAGGGTAGACATCGCTGAAGGGGCTTGGGCCAGATCTTCTACAATACTATAGTTCTGAGCCGCACGCGCATGAGGATTGAATGTCGATTTCTTAACGACACCTTTGGGGGGTGGTCATATAACTGTATCAAGGTTCGGTCTTTTGAGATGAAGAGGACTGGTCGTAGATGGATTCAGTGGAGAGGTAGATACCAAATCAGGAGGTGTATCATCAACTTTCTCCTTAGAAGGAGTATAGTCTTTAGCTCGAGTAGTAAGTGTAACAGTGTCTTTTTTCGAATCAGTAGTGCACATCAAAACATAGGACTGTGTAGATGTAGAGGGTTGATCATGAATGACCAACGAAGCTTGTTGTTGAGACGGGAAGGGTTGAGACAAAACCACCGGAGTAGAAGGTTTCGATGTGGATTGGAGGAACTTATGAACTTCGGCACGTCTCGGACAATCCTTCATGTAGTGATCATCATTACACATAAGACAAGGATAGCGTGGTTTGCGCTTATCCCGCTCATCAGCAGCAGGAGGTTTGGTTTGCTCATTTGGATTAGTGTTTTTACCCTCCTTATTCTTGCCTCTCCCTTTCCTATTCTTGGTATTCTTACCGGTCGGTGTAGTTTGAACAGCGTTCACTTCAGAGGTTTTACCGGTGGGAGGAGCAGGAGAAGGAGCGTTTTGAACATTAGAAGAATTGGATTTCGGGGTTTTGGTTGACACGGAATGTGAATGGGCTTGGGTAGTCCCAATCACACCATCAGCTGCATGGGAAACAACTGGAGCAGTAGAAGTGTTGGAAGCACCAGGACGAGGTAAATCAGGTAGTAAGTCATACAAAGTGCCTGTTTGCGAATAAACGAGATCTAGATATTAAGCACGACTAATAGCCTGCTCTTCAGTGACAACGCCGCCCATGGCAATGTCTTTTGCAATTTTGTTTACAAATGATTTTGTAAACCATTCGGCCAGTAACTGATCAGGAAGCTCGAGTTTAATGAGACGTCTCCTTCATCGCCACTCATGGATATGATCAGAGATATGAGTGCCGGTACTCTGTTTAAAGGAGGTTAAAATCTCAGTCCCTGTATCGTAACGGATTGTTAACTGGTAGTGTGTGAGGAAGGCCATGGCAAGAGTGTTGAAATCTGAAAAGAAACCCCGTGGTAATTCAATGTACCACTTCGCAGCAGCACCTATAAGGGTGCGTTGAAAAGACGCAATCGAATGGAGTCGTCCATCAAAGAGTTAGACGAGCACCACAAATGGAAAGTCATGACGTGATTATTTGGGTCCTCTCCCACCTTCCCATCGAATTTCGGAATGTCCGATGGAATCTTTGCAGGGATCGCAGGCCATTGGGGAGAGTGACGAATAGGGTCGTTCAAAATCCTAGACAAGTCTAGCAAATCCAAAGTGGCAAGAAAAGGAAGTTGCCTATTCACCTAGGGGTACTGGTGACTTTGGGGTGGAAGCCCCGTCGGTAAACCAGTGGGTGCGTATGTGGTTTTCCCCCAGAGAGAAGATCCTGGTTGTCCCTGTGGTGGTAGAATCGGGTAGTAACCCCAAGGATTTTGACCTTGGGTCTGGGTAGGGACCTGAGGTTGAGTAGACAGAACCAAACCCCAAATAGGATTAGTCACCTCTGGATACGGTTGGCCTTGAGTAGGGATGGTTTGTTGCCCCCCAGGGATTTGAGGAACATTTTGCAAAAGTTGAGTCCAATACTGAGCTAAAGCCGGGTGAGATCGGAAGAGC
>CBVK0100138418.1:0-10792 GCA_900067695.1 Picea abies | reverse complement strand
TTGTACAAGGTTAGAATTTACAGTGAGGTCTTGATCTAGTTTAAGACAATAATTTTTCATAGTAGTGAGTGACTGTAGGGAAAAACAAAGGAAATAAAGTCTTGTCTGGACATTTGGTCTTCCAACAGCCTTTAAAAGAGGGAAAAGTCACAAATATGAGATCCTATTAGATCTGTTAAACTTCAAGAAAATTAATAGGTTGCAAAACTAATATAATCAAACATACATTATATGGTCATTACAACACCTGACTGGATCACCCATGCTCGGGCTCTTAAGATTCAGATGAAAAAAGGAGAAGAAGATGCTAGCTTCCATTAAACAAGAAGTCTCAAATATCAATTTGTAACCAGGGAACTATAGGCCTCGTTAAAGATTTACAATGGGGAGCTCTTCTCTACCATCCATCCTTTACAAAATATGAAAACTGAGTCCATATACTCAAATAAATTCACCTCCTTGGCCCCAGGAGGGTAGCTTATATACCTCATTTAAGGCTCTATGTGCGCATGATCTTCTTTCAGACTGTACACGTTGCTTCCTGTCTGAAACTCCTTCAGAGGACATGGCTTTTGTAAGGAAACTATCCATCAGAGTACCACGAGATGACTACTTCTAACCCTTCCCATGCCCTCCATTTATGAGTTGAGTTGAGGTCTCAACCACCATCTCAATATTCATTAACTGCTTCTTCCATTGAGGGTGGCCGAGACTGAATACATAAAGAGAGGCCCCGTGTCTTTTGAAATCCTGGTAGCTGAAATGTCGTAACGACTCCTGGGCACTTTTCACATTTTGTGTTTCAGAGTTTCTTGATGTAGTAGAAGAGAGAGACCCCATGTCTTTAGAAATACCGGTAGCCGAAATACCAAAACAACTCATGGGTGCTTTTTGCATTTCACGTTTCGAAGTTTCTCGATGTAGTGGAAGAGAGAGATCTCGTCTCTTTTGAAATCTCAGTATCTGGAATGTCGAAATGTCTCCTGGGTGCTTTTTTCATTTCACGTTTTGGGGTTTCAAAATGTAGTGGAAGGGAAACCCTTTGTCCTTTGAAGTCCCAGTAGATGAAATGTCGAAATGGCTCCTAGGCACTTTTTTCATTTTGCGTTTCAGGGTTTCGAAATGCAGTGGAGGAGAAACCCTTTGTCCTTTCAAGTCCCGGTAGCTGATATCACAAAACGGATAATCATTTCATGACTTTGGCCATAAGAGATGAGCCTGTGCACTAGACCTTGTTCAACTCTACAACTCAATATTACCCGATGACCATCGATTTTCTCCATCTATGGATCCTCTCTATTGAAAAAAAAATGCTCGTTTGCTTGATTTTAAGCCCGAAATGGACTCCTTCTATGTGTTGCGCTTGGCACTCATGACTGCGGACTTTGAATAAAATTCATTTGATGGGTTTTTAAAACCCCATTTCTACGCATTTACACCAAGGGCCTGAAATTGGAGAGGAACACCCCCTTGCAAGAATTGGCACTAACACATCTGATTCCTTTTTTTTCTAACAACTACTTGGATATTACATTTGCCCACTTGACCATGTCTAGGGGGATTGACAAGGTGTCCTAGCAAGCCTTTGGCCATAGGTTTTAGTTTTCCACTAGAGGGACTTTTGAAAATCCATCATCCCCTCCCATCATAGCACCACTATTTCATCTTATTTCCCGCTCATTTGTCCCTCTCCCCTTGTCCGAACATTGGGGTGACCTATTTTTAGGATTGGACCTTATCTGTGGGAAGAAGGAGCTAAAGGACTAGAAGGTAAAATTAAGCTGGTAAAAGATAAAATCCTAAGAATAAAACCTCGAGATGCTTCAATTAGGGATCCCTGAGAAAGAAATAAAAGGATTCTCATCAAGAAACAAGAGGGACCCAGAAAAATAATAAAACAAGACCTAGTCAGAGGATAGGGGGTGTCATCACGAGCCAAAGTATTAGTTCCATGGGCACCTAGTGGTATGACATTTCCAACAGCTGGTTTCCACACCAGGGTAGTGACTTTTGGTTGCATGGCCAAGGGAAAGGGGGTCTCATCACGAGCCAACCTTTCATTTCTATGAAAGTACTTGTGGGTAACACTGCCACCACTGATCAACACACCAGGGTAGTGTCCCTTGATTATCTCTTGAACAAAAAGAAAAAGAAAAGCAATAAAAGAATAAAAGAATAAAGGAAAGAATGGGCTTGGAAAGAGTGCATCTATGAATGGTACAACTTGCCTTCTACAAAGTCACCCACAGATAACACATTGCATCCTTGACCCTCACTGGACCCACATGCTTGGAATTCCCTTAACCACATCACCCAATCACATGGTTTTGATGTGGTTTTCTTTTAGGAACTCACCTTTTTAGATGGACACTAGCCCAATGGAACGTTTTGTCTTTTCCTCCATATTTGTATAGCAGTCTTGTGTAAGGTCTTTGAGATATTGATAGATGTATTAGGGATTTTATGCATTTGTTTAATAATATTAATGATGAGATGTGATTGACATTTCTATGATCCATGTGATTTATGAGCCCACAGAGGGCGTAGCCTTTGATGTGAAGGACCATGCTCAATGGACATGTACCATTTGGACTAGTACACATGGGGAGATGATCAGTTTAGACCTCCATGGGGTTGAAGAGCCCACCATATAGATGTTGAGACCCATCAAGGGGTGGAGACAGGACACAGATGGATTAGGGGATTTGCACCAGAGAAGAAGAGAACATTCCACCAGAGGCACCATGACACACCTTGACCTAGGGGGGATGACCCTTTCTTAGTGTAATCTTGGCCTTTGGAGGCCTAGTATGTCACCACCTTGACCATGACATCACCCAGTGTTAGCACATATTCTTGTAAGGGGGAATCTTCTCTCTGGATTCGGATCCTTGGTGAGAAATAGATGAAATGGGGCTTAAGACCCATCAAATGAAATTATATAAGGTCGTAGTCATGAGTGCCCAACTGTAGTATGCATAAAACCTCTATTTTCGGGTTAAAAATCAACCAGGTGGGAATTTTTTCTTTTTAGTGTCGAAGATCCATCTATGGAGAAGATCAACGGTCATCGGGTAATCCAGAGCCATGGATTTGCACGAGGTTTAGAGTATGGGCTCATCCCTTAGATCCAAAGTCACAAAATGATCATGGTCGTCAATTCCAGTCACGAAACATGGCACTTGATTAAGTCCGGTCGCCATTTCGGCTACTAGGAATTTGAAATACAAGGGTCGAGAGAAAAGGAATGAGAACTCTTGGTGGGAGAATACCCAAAATAAATTAAAGTTCATCATGACCGTCTATATTAAATCAAATACAACCATTGATTGCAGATTAGCCGTTTTGACATTTCGGCTACCGGGACTTTGAAAGACAAGGGGTCGCTCCTCCACTACATTTGGAATATCCGAAATGTGAAATGAAAAATCTCCTAGGAGGTGGGCCCATGGTATTTCTTCCTGACCACAAAGCAAACAGGCTTGGGGAAAGGGCCCCATCATTTCTCGTGTGGCGAGGTGGGTCCTGAAACACCGAAATGATTGTGGTCATCTGATCCAGTTGGGACACATGGTGCCTAATTAAGTCTAGTCACCATTTCAGCTACCGGGACTTTGAAATACAAGGGTCGAGAGAAAAGGAACGAGAACACCTGGTGGGAGAATCCCCGAAATACATTAAGGTTCATCGTGACCATCCATATTAAATCAAATCCCGACATTGATTGCAGAGTAGTCGTTTCGACATTTCGGCTACCGGGACTTTTAAAGTAGGGGTTCGTTCCTCCACTACATCTAGAATCGTCGAAACACGAAATGTAAAAAGTGCCTTTGAATATAGGTGTAGGGTCACGACCTGTGGTCACTTCCACAACTACCTCTAGCTACACCTGAAGATGATCTAGAGGTGATTATCAGAAAAGGAAAGGCCTCTGAAGGAGAAACTTCCACCGCTGAACCAGGTAATTTTCCATCCCCTTTTGTAGAAACTCCATTTTCTTCTTCTCATCTTCCTAGCAGAACTTTTTCTGAAGTTTCCCATTTCCTGAATTGTGAAAGTGTTCCTGCTGAGTTTTCCCCTCCTCGTCTGGGATTGGAGGGAGAAATCCTTGTCACTCCCCTCATCCCTTCAGTTGCACCTTGGCGTAGACCCAGAACAACATAATATTTACACACCCCTAGATTTACCACCCCTCCTCTTATTACTATTGTTTCTACTGCACAGAGAGAAGCATCTGCTAACTCAATCCCCTTAGCCTTCTCTCTAAATCCCCCATTGTTCCCCCTTCCACCTAGAAGCTCATTTCTAGTATCCCCTGTTCAAGCTCCTTATCCTCCGAGTTCTCCTCCACCTAATATTCCTATGGTGGGAGAAAATCCCCCCATGACCAGAATGGAGGCTATAATAGCTACTAGGTATGCTCCCCTTTTGTTACCTCAGCCTGTCAATTCCCTTCCAGCAGATGGCTACTTTAAGTAGCTACCCAAGTTTATAGGTGAAGGGGACATAGCTGCATAAGAACACCTTGAATCATTTTACAGTTTTACAGATGATCATGTTATCATGCATGTAGACGTATGGATGAGGATTTTCATCCATATCCTTGAAGGCAAGGCTACAAAGTGGTTTAGGGCCCTGCCTCCTAGATCTATCAATGGGATTGAGGCTTTGGATGATGCCTTTTTGAGACAGTGGGGAGACAAAAAAGATTTCATGTATTACATGACAGAGTTTGGGTCTTTGAAGAGAAAGGAAAGAGAGTCCGTCTCTGACTTCTCCAAGAGATTCAATAAAATGTGCAATAATATCCCCACTGAGATAAATCCCTCAAAAGCCTCTGCTAAAATCACTTATGCTAGCACTTTTGATCCTGATTTCTACCTCCTGCTGAGGGAAAGGAGAGTGACTACTCTAGCTCACATGCAGGATGCAGCCGTGGAAGTAGAATATAACATATTGGTTGTTGACTAACTCATGAATAAGGTTGATAGAGACATATCCAGGAAGAGACTTGAAGCCTCCCCATCCAATTCCTCTACCCTTCCCCTTCAAACGGATGAGGTAACTATAGTGATAAAATTTCTTTCGGCTAGAATGGAAAGGTGGGAGTTAGAAGGGAAGCCCATGTATAGAAATCCCCAAAATACTGATAACAAAGGCTTCAGGAGGCCTAGTAACAATGTGCCATAGGATTTTCCAAGGGAACAAAGGAGCAAAGATAGAGATCATCAGAGGATTCAAACCCCTTTCCAAAATAACCTAGTTTCTCATGAGGAAGGAGAGGAGATAGATGAGCTCTACCCTGAAATTCATTATATTGAAGACACTTCCCCTTTTCCCCATTCGAATCAATCTGCAAATGAAGAATCCCTTATGAACATTCAAATCAATGAGTGGAGTAAAGGGGAAAAGGCCAACAACACTCCTAACAGATACCATCTTAGGTCAAAGAAGAAAAAAGGGAATTTTGATAGCCATGATCAACCCCTCATAGTGGAAAGGCCTGCTAAACCTGCAACAATCACTACTTAAGAAAAGAAAAATAAGAATACTTTTCCAATAGCCAAAGAGCCTATCGTTGAGGTAAGGGAAGCTCCTAAGCCTCTTTCCTCCTTTAGTTTTGAGCATGAAATTCAAAAGATTAGAATTCCTGTACCCCTCTCAGAATTAGTTAAAAATGAAGATTTCAAAAGGCCCCTCTCCAAAATGCTACAATTTGAGTCCCCCCAGCCTTCCATAGACTCAGTAAATATTTAAGATGAAAATCTAGCAGTCATCCTAGGTCCCATGGTAGAAGACATAGATGATTCATCCCCTCCCTTCTACACATCCCTGAACATACATGATAAGGTGCTGCATAATTGCCTCATGGATTCAGGAGCTTCCCACAACCTTATGCCCAAAATAGTCATGGAAGAATTGGGACTGGAAGTGACAAAGGCTTATCACAATTTGTACTATTTTTATTCAAGGAGGGTACAATGCCTTGGAGTCATCAAAGAATTGGTGGTATCTTTATTTCAGCTACCAGTGAAGAGTGTGGTCATGAAAATTGTAGTAGCTGATGTTCCCCCCAAGTTCGACATGTTGTTGTCAAGATCTTGGATTAAAAAACTTGGAGGAACATTACATATGGATCTCACATATGCCACCATTCCTGTCTTTGGAGGGGAACACAAGAGGTTGTATAGAGAAGCTCAGCTAGCCTACATTGTTAGTGATGAAATGAACCTACATTGTTAGTGATGAAACGAACCCCACCAATCATCCTATCTTTGCACTTGACAATGATTTGGGGTCTATTTTATTGCATCTCACCAATACTCTTGAAGCTCCTTTTCAAATCAGAAATCAACCCATATTTAATCATGAGATACCTCCTCCAACCACCTCTGTTTGGAAGATGTTCTTCGATGGAGCTTCTTCTAGTGAAGGTGCTAGCGCTGGAGTGGTTTTTGTGTCACTTAGTCAGGAAACCATATCCTTGTCATACAAGCTAGAATTTGAAGCTACCAATAATGTGGCAGAATTTGAAGCTCTTGTTCTGGGTTTAAGGGCGGAAAAAGAAATGGGAATTGAGGGGGTAGAAGTGTTCTGAGATGCTGATTTGATAATCCAGCAAGTCAGAAATTCTTATCGGGCTAAGCATCCTCGGCTCAAGAATTAAAAAAATAAGGTGTGGGACCTGATTGATAATTTCTTCTCGTCTTTCAACATTTCTTTTATTCCAAGAGAGGAAAATACTTTGGTCGATTCCTTATTTGTCTCAGCTAGTCTATTCAGGATCCTTTGCCACCTAAGATCAATTATGATGTTGAGATAAGATAGAGGCCATCTATACTGGACAATATCAAGCATTGGAAGGTATTCAGAGACGATCTTGAAATCAAAAAAATTCTTTAGTCTATCGATGAATTTTCTACATTGCACATTGATCAGGATCCTGATCTCAAAATTCACCATCACCCTGAGGTATTTTTAAATAAAATTTCTAATCACCATATTATTCATCTTCCTAGTAATCACATTCCAAAGGGACTAGTCCCTTTATAAATATTTTTCGATGGGAATGATGTGGCAGTAAAGGGTAGGTTTTCAAATGGAGATGTTGATACAGTGGACTGCAACATCGGCACACAAGAGGAGCCTAAGTTTGTCAAGTTGTCAAGAAGTTTGAACAAAGAGAAAAGGGTTGAATATACCGAGTTATTAAGAGAGTTTTCTGATGTGTTTGCATGGTCCTATGAATACCTCAAGACATATGACACATCTTTCATTGAACACAAGATCTCACTGAGGAAAGAGGCTAAGCCATTTAGGCAGAAACTAAGACAAATAAATCCCATGTTGTTTCCTGTCATGGAGAGAGAAGTGAAGAAGTTGTTAGATGCCCAAATCACTGTCCCCTTGAGATATTCTGAGTGGGTGGCCAATTTGGTCCCAGTGAGGAAGAAAAGTGGAGAAATCATGCTCTGTGTTGATTTTAGGAACCTGAACAAGAGCTCAAAGAAAGACAACTATCCCTTGCCCAACATGGAACACATATTGCAGAGGGTAACTGGTGCATATAGGATATCCATGATTGATGGTTTTCTGGCTATAATCAGATATCAGTAATTCCTGAGGATAGAGAAAAAACAACCTTCACCACTCCTTGGGGCACATTCATGTATGCCAAAATGCCTTTTGGATTAATGAATGTAGGAGCAACATTTCAGTGAGCCATGGACATAGCCTTCGTCGGGGAGAAAGATCAATTTGTGGTGATCTATCTGGATGACATCACAATCTTATCCAGGTTTGATATAGAGCACTTTTTTCACTTGAGGAAAGTTTTCTTGAAATGTCAGAGGTTTGGCCTTTCCTTAAATCCCAAGAAATATTTGTTTGCTATGAAGGAGGGGAAGTTGTTAGGCCATATAGTATCAACATAGGGAGTGAGGATTGATCCCAACAGGGTAGAGGCAATTCAGACCCTGTCACTTCCTAGGTCTAGAAAGGAAGTCCAAGCTTTTTTAGGGAAGATTAACTTTCTAAGGAGGTTCGTCTCAAATTTGGCTGAGTTGGTGAAACACATCACAACCATGGTTAGAAAGGGAAATGAAGTAAAATGGACTGTTGAACCCAAGGAATCTTTTGTCCAAATAAAAAAGGCATTGAATGAGGCACTTGTGTTGATAAGTCTTGATTATTACAAGGATTTCCTAGTTTTTTCTTTTGCTTCTTTTGATACAATAGCAGCGGTCTTATTGCAGAAAAATGAGAAAGGGCAAGAGAAACCCATTTCCTTCATTAGTAAGGCATTAAGAGATGCAGAAATAAGGTACGATATCATGGAGAAGTAGGCCTCTTCCTTGGTGAAATATCTCAAATCTTTTAGATTCTATGTTTTGCACTCAAGAGTGACTGCATACGTTCCTTCAGCCTCTATGAAAGACATCCTTATACAGCTTGACATAGATGGGAGAAGAGGTAAATGGATTGCCAAGATCCTTGAGTTTGACCTGGAGATAAATCCCACTAAGTTGGTTAAAGGGTAGGGTTTAGCCAAGCTTCTGGTTGAATCCAATTGCAAGGCCTTGGGGGTTAGCTTCATCAATGCTAGCTCAGAAAATCAGCAAGCTAAGTAGTCCAACAAAATATCTCATGGTGGCTTATCACTAGCAGAATGCACCTGGTATAGAGACATTTTGTACTTTCTGCAAGAGTTGAAGCCTCCTGATGGAATGGGAAAAATCAAGGAAAGAGATTTAAAGCTCAAGGCAGTTAGATATTGTCTTATTGACCAAGTCTTGTATTGCAGAGACCCTCTAGGGGTGTTTCTGAGGTGTCTGAACCCACAGGAAGCCCAGAAAGTTATGTATGATTTCCATAGCGGCCTTTCCGGAGGGCATCATTTCTGGAAGACCAAAACTCACAAAATTCTCAGGGATGGGTACTACTGGCCTACCTTATTCACTAATGTCTGTAGAGAATTCAGAGATTGCATCAAATGCCAAAAGTTATCAGGAAAGTAGTAGCTCAAATCTATGCCACTAAAGTCTGTAGTAGCATCGACACCCTTTCAGTAGTGGGGGTTGGACTTCATTGGAGAAATTCATCCTCCTTCAAGTGGCCAGTACAAATGGATCTTGACTACAACAGACTATTTCACTAAGTGGATAGAAGTCACCCCCACCAGGAGTGCTTCACACAGGGTAATTGTCAGCTTTCTGGAGGATATCATAGCCATATTTGGCTATCCCAAAAGAATTTCCACTGGTAATGTTGCTTCTTTCAAGTCTGAGCCTCTGGTTAAGTTCTGTGAGTAGTTTGAGATTTCACTAATTCACTCCATTCCCTATTATCCTCAAGGAAATGGACTGGCAGAATATTTCAATAAAAGTCTAATCAAACTCATTAAAAGATTATTGGAAGATAATAGGAGGGCCTGGGATTCAAAGCTCAAATTCTCTCTATGGGCTGATCGAGTGACAACAAAGAAGTCCATGGGAACCTCACCTTTTCAACTTGTTTATGGGATGGAGGTTGTGTTTCCCACTCAGCTCACTTTATATGTAGCAAAATTATTTCAAGATCATGAAGGAGAACCATAACATATGGTCAGAAGAATTCATCAAGTGGTGGAAGTGCAACAGATCAGAGAGAGGGTAATGGACATATCTCATATTCATCAGTAGAATATCAAGTAGGCCTTTGACATGAAGGTTAGGAAGGACGAATTCGAGCTGGGATATTTGGTGCTTAAGTGGGATGCACCCAGGCAGGATAGGGGAAAACACAACAAGTTTGATGCCCTCTATATCGGGCCCTTCAAAATCCTTGAAATATTCTTAAATAACATGTACATGTTGCAGGATTTGGAGGGTGAAGAAGTTTTTAACGACCCAATAAATGGGTATTTCCGGAAGAAATGTTTTTTTTTAGCCTTAGATTGCTCCTCTGTTTTTGTAAATATTGTTTTTCTACTTATATTCGGCTTAATAAATGACTCCATAGCCCAACAACAAGGCACCAGAACTATAAAGAGTTCTTAGAGCCTCACAGGGAGGACTCTATCCCCCATGGAGCCTAATGTTAGCACATATTCTTGTAAGGGGGAAGCTTCTCTCTGGATTCGGGTCCTTGGTGAGAAATAAATGAAATGGGGCTTAAGACCCATCAAATGAAATTATCCAAGTTTTCATTCATGAGTGCCCAAGGGTAGCATGCATAAAACCTCTATTTTCGAGTTAAAAATCAAGTAGGCAGGCATTTTTTTTTTTTAGTGGTGAAGATCCATCGATGGAGCAGATCAACAGTCATCGGGTAAGCCAAATCCATGGAGTTGCATGAGGTTTTGTTAGAATATATAAGATGGTGTGCTTGTTTTACCATTGACGATACCCTCATCACCCAACCATAGGCCGAAGCCTCCCTCCGAGCACCTTNNNNCACCTTAACCTTGACTGAGAATTCCTCCGGAAGAAAACCCTAGGCTAGATGGCCAAACAAAGAGTAGCACACCAATCCCCAAGAATAGCACATCACAAAATCTGATCAGATAGTCCCAAACCCTAGCCAAGAGATATTCAAGCCAAAACTAAGAACTAGTTGATGTTGTAGCTGCACCTACAACCCTCCTCCAAACCTAAACACAAGACTGCAACTGCAGTGCACACCAACTGGGAAAACTGCAATTCTAAGATGTTGCAAATGAGAACTGGCACCCTGTATTTATAGTAATCCTTCCAGTTTTGTTGGGGCTGACTTCTCCTTCTGGGTATGTGTTTGTTCAGTATATTATTATTAT
>CBVK0100138411.1:0-11718 GCA_900067695.1 Picea abies | reverse complement strand
GCTCACTTAGTGTGTCCTTGGAGGCACAATGCCTAGGTTCAAATCCCACGCTGTCACTTTGACTTGAACCTCACCCCCCTTGGCTTCCCTAGGAGTAAGCCTAGATGGAAGAGGTTCAAGTCAAAGTGACATCGTGGGCTTTGAACCTAGGTTTGTGCCTCCAAGGACACACTAAGTGAGCAGGACTTAGCTCACGTTTGCAATTGTCTATTAGGACGGCAACAGGACCCAAGGGTCTCTGCAGTTGAAGAAAATCTTCTTCCTCATAAGCTCTCACCTCGTCTAATCATCCAGCTTCTCCTTGCCCTTCCATTCTCTCTGGAGGAATGTCTTCTTGTCTTGGTCCTTCTATGGTACAAAGGGCTGGGAAAAGGGTTTAGTCTTTGGCATTGAGTCTGCCAAATCTCGAGTGCATAAGATGGCATCCTGCAAGGTGTGAGGCCCATATGCCTTCACCCATCTTCTCAAGGGCTCTATGAGTCCCTCTGTGAATAACATGATCAGCCTAGGCTCTGATATATTTGTTACTGCCACTGCTACCCACTGAAACTCTGTGATGAACGCCTTCGATGTGCCAATTTGTCTCAATTGGGCTAGATCCCTGAAGTGAATCTCGGGATCCCTCCTGTCAAACTTGTCCATGAGTCTCTCTGTGAACTCCCTGTAGGAGGTGATGTGACTGTGACCCAACGTCACCAATCCATGATGCCACCACTCGTGTGCCTCATCTTCCAAGTGTAGGGTAGCTAAACTGATGGCCTCTGTCTCGGTCATCTGGTTGATCTTGTAGTATGTGTCTAGATTTTGTACCCAAGCTCTGGTGGTGCATTTGGACGATCCGTCAAAAGAAGGTATGGTGAGTTTACCAACTTTTCGGATGAAATCAATGTTGTTCCCCTGTTGTGGCTGCTATCCTCCTCTCTGTGGCTCTTTGGGTCGGTTCCTGAGCCCGAGTCCACAATAACTGACTAGGGTTATGTCTTGATGGAAGTCCCGGCCAAATGTTACATACTCCCTCCTGTACTCTGTAATGTCCTCTACTTGAGTGGGAAGCCTATGTGCTATCGATTGTTGTGCTGCTATTGGGGTGCCCTCTGGAAACTGGGGAACAATGGCCTGGGAATCCTACTCGAATAGGTGTATGTGCGAGTAGGAGCCTGGGGTTTATTGCCTGCCCCTGAGTTCCCCTGTGCTGCATGTGGGGCTTGTGTGCCCAGGGTGCCCACTATGGCCAATCTATCAGCCATTTGCGCTAAAGAATGAGACATGGTGTGCTGACTGAATACCATATTGTCGAGTACCCACATGAAAGATGCATTTGGGTCCATGTGAGCCTTACCACTTTCCTCTAGTCTCTCATATCTGTCTTCTAACATCCTCTCTGCCTCACACTCAGCCTCTAGCTCTGCCCTTCTCTCTGCTTCCCTCTGTGCCTCTTCCTCTTCCTTTGAGCTCGGAGGAAAAGGGGGAAAATTAGATCTAGGTCTTCCCTCCTTGCGTCTATTGTAAGTGACATATTCATCACCTACATGCTCACGACTCCCTAGGTCCTCTGCTGCACTCATCGTCTTTAGTCACAGGCTAGCAGGACTAAAGATCTGATGCCACTGTAATGTTCCTGACTTGGCTAGTCTAGGAAACTCTACTAATGTGTGTGTAGGATTAATTGTTTACAACATATAAATGATCATACAAATAACAAATGTGACAAAAGACTGCTAAGTTTATATTATGATATCTCTGCGGAGTACAAATGCCGAATGCGGCTAAATAAAAATGAATCACTCAGCTAGATCAAATGACAAAAGGATCTTATCCAGAATACAATAAACAAACTAAATGATAATACCCGATAATAGATGAGCACTGCGGGATCAATGGATGAGATGGAACTATGGCAACTCGCATAGTAACTCGTGCAAGTCCGAAAAGTTCTCCCTGGTGGCTAAACCTCTCAGAATGGCATGGAAACTGTCCTAAATGGTGCTCCCTGCTCTACCTCTTAGTGTTGGTGACTGACCGACCCCTTTGATGGTGTGTCTGGACCTCGGATGGATCCCCCTAGGGCAATGCGCCCCTCTACCACTGGAAAATTATGCTCTAGTGATTCCACCATCGGAATCGGATGACATGTGTCTCAAAATGATCGCCTTGGCCTACTGTGAAATGGGTCGGAAGGGTTTCCCTAGATCTGGTCTGATGATTGCTCAGGAACCCCGAATGTGTCTACCCAAAGTGTCGCACTCCTAATGTCTCGAAAATGTGCCCTAGATGATTCCTCCGTCAGAATCTGATGAGGAACCAAGCAAAAGATGCACCTTGCCTTACTCTCAACCGGGTTGGAGGGGAATTTATGAACTCTCCCTAGATGGGACAATTCGATCAACTGAACCTCCTCAGAAGCTGCGTCCTCACCTTGAATAAGTATGCCCTTGCTACTGGAACTAGTGTAACTGCTGCTGAAGAATGATGGAAGACCTGTGTGATCTTCCCGGTGACTAGGGTGTATCTCTCAACACCGAAATCAGCCAAATAGTGTCTTCCTCCTGGAATCCACTGAACCATCTCTCTTGATATGCGCCTCTCTCCTCAATGACAAGTCAAAATCTGCATAATCATGAATTAGGTCGTTGAACCTTCTCTTATAGCTGTCTGGAACCCTAATACACTGTTGAATTCTAATTTTAGCTCATCTATTCTATTTTTAGCTCAAATGGGCTTAAAAGCGCTTTTATCCACTTTTAGCTCAATGTCACTTTCTGAATATAACACCTTTGACTGGAGTGACCTCTAGTAACCCTGTTTTACCCCTTTTTGTCCCTGGCTATAGTCTAACGGGGTGGTTTAGAGCATTAAGCCTCCTCTCTGGAGCTCCTATTTGGAAAGGGACATTACATGTACTAAAATAATATGCTATCTTGACAGAAATCTGAGTGAGGGAATAAACTCTATAATCTCAACTTTAATCAATCTAATACTTTGATTTTAATTTTGACCATTGGTTAGTATGATAACTTCAACAGATCAAAATGCAACCTGGATATTCATAAGATCACAACAATGCCATAACAAGTAGAGGCATATCAAGGTAATCAAACCTGGGCTGCATAGTTCCTCTGAATGTGTTGGATCTGAGATCCTTCTGGATCTATGATTGTTGCTTAGACAAAATATCCTGCAAGTACCCTTTAAAATAATGATACAGTTTAAACATATGTAAGTACATACCTCTGACAACATCCGCAGGTAGTGGCACCATCCAGTAGTAGCGACAAGCAATAACGAACCTTTAAAACTTTAAAGGTGCTTCAACTTGTAAATTAAATTTAGTTGGATATTTGCTAGGGTAAGTCGTGCTAGGACAATAAAAATCAATCTCAATGCTTCACAAAAACTTTCACTACAACTAGTACTACAACTGGCATGAAGGAACTTGCACTACAACTGGCATGAAGGAACTGGCACTGCAACTGCATCTGATACTGCAACTTAGGGTTTTATGAGGAAACCCTAATTTTTCAAACTTCAAATTTTGGAATTATGATCCAGGGACTAGATGCACTGGGCTTAAGCGAGTTTGTTGGAGCTCATTGTTTCATAAAATTCTAATTCTTACTCCCTGAAACTTGACCTGTGCACTTTTGGACTGGTACTGGTTTTGGTTTCTTGGTTTTTTGGTACTAGCCAAAACTAGGGTTTGGCTTTTCGGAGAATCTGGCGACTAAAAAGGTGCGCTCAAGCTTCCAAAAGATGCACTAGGGTAGGGATTATTATCCCCTAGCCTAGGGATAAGTAAGGAGATTATGTCTCGAGGCCCACAGGTCCTAGACAAGGAATACCAAGAGCTAGATCTACTGGAGCATGGCTCTGGAGAGCCCATCCTTTTCTTTTTCAGTGCCTCCACTTTGTCAGTAGCAACAACATCCATCACATCGGCTTGGTCTTGCAACAGAAATGGGTCTTGCTCCATGAGGTAATGAGTCCGGGTATCATGGTATGTGTCACTCTGATTCTCAAAAATTTTGAATATGTGCATTTAATTCTTTTTGCTTCTAACGTGTGCTTGGACCTTATGCCTTTCCACTTGACCATATCTAGGGGGAATGACAAGATTCCCTAGTAAGTTGGTTCCCATAGGGTTTGAGTTGCAATTGGGGGAATTCATGAAAGGTCATCATCTGTTCCCACCATACTTACCACTTTCCATCTTTTTCCCGATCATCCATCCCATTACACTGGTCCGAGCATTTGGTTGGCCAAATATCTAAGGGTTGTACGTTACCTTGTGGGAAGAAGGGGCTAAAGGCCGAGAAGGTAAAAGTAGCTGGCAAAAGATAAAATCCAAAAGAAGGAAACATTGAGATGCTTTTCCCAAGGATCCCCGAGAAAGCAATAAAAAACTTTTCAGCAAGAAACATAGGGACCCATAAAAAATAAATCAAAACCTAGTTGGAGGATAGGGGATCTCATCACGAGTCATCGTATTAGGTCCATGGGCATGTAGCGGTATGATACTATGAACAACTGGTCACCATGCCAGGGTAGTGGCTCTTGGTGGCATAGCCAAGAGAAAGGGGATCTCATCACAAGCCAACCTTCTCATTTCCGTGAAATGCTTGTGGGTAACATTGCCACCATTGGTCACCACGCTAGGGCAATGTCCCCCAATTGGTCTCTTGAAAAAAAAAGAAATAATAATAAAAGATAAAAGGCATGAATGGGCTTGGAAACATTTGCATCCATGACAAGGTGCAGCTCACCCTCTTCATAGGCACCCATAGGTAAGCCATACATTTCCCTGCTATCACTGCACCCACTGCCCAGAGATCCCTTACCAACTCATCCACTCACATGGCCTAGATTTGATTTCACCCGGGAACATCCCACATCCAATGAGCATTAGCCTAATAGAACATCCTAGCATCCCCTCTAAACCTGGCCTGTAGAATGGCATAACGTCTTTGAGCACTTGTCTGGGTAAAGGGGGTTTCATGCACATGTTTAAATAACTTGATGATTATATGTGATTGACATTGCTATGATCCCTGTGACTTATGATCCCATGGAGGGCGTATTTGTTGATGTTGTAGGGCCACACCTGATGGACAGGTACATATAGGGAGATGATTAGTTCAGACCTCCATAGGGCTAAGAGCCCTGTTGACTGCCTATCCAACTAGGGGGTCAACTCCATGTGCCATGAAGAGATGCATCATCAGATGCTAATATGTCGAAGACATTTTGGTTCTACTGGGCAATTTATGCCTCCAACACAAATTTTTGTAAAAGGAATTTCCGCACCCCTGCGTGGGTTAATAATGTAATAGGTCTGCATGGATCATAGTTAGGTTAGTTACCTTTAAATTTCTTCATTAGGGGAGTTCCTTTCATTGAGGGTTTTTTATCCTCAGGTTATTAATTGGGCTTTTCAGCCTTAATTTATTTCCCTTGAGTTTTTCCCTCCCACCAACAACAATTCCTCCAAAGTGGTGAAAGGCGTTCTAATGGGGTTATCTTTTGATAGCTATTGTTTAGAAATGATGTGACCATGTATGACATCTTATAAAGTTTCGCGGAATTCCGTCGAGTCTAGATAGGTTTATTTTAATTAATTAAATTAATTAAATTTTCCTAAGGTTGGAAGTTTAATTATTTAATTAATTAATTGTTTTTGAGTAAATATTGTAAAAACTAGGTCCTTGGGATTTTTCTAGGGGTATTTGTGCTCAAAAGAAATGGAATGAAACCCCCTACACCCTTGGACCAAGTTTTAGCTCAGTCGGACAATTTTTGCTAGGTGTTTGTCCACCCGGAGTGTCAGTCAGTCAAAACAACAATTTTAATTGCTAAGTCATGACATAGTCAAAATGTCATTTTTGTAATTTATGAGTTAAATGGGTGAAGTAAAGTGGATAAAGGATGAGAGAGATGTTCCCTAACCTACCCAACCCACCTCCTAACTTTACACACCCCCTTACACACTCACTCACTAAACCCTCACGCCCCCTATGGGGATTTGCCCGCCTCCTCATGTAGAAACCTTTGAAACACCATTTATTTGGGTTGTGGGCCCCTCCAATGAGTAGTGCGCCCTTCCTAGCCTACCACCTCACTATTTGCTTGGCCCCATACTCCACATCACTCATCCACCTCACCTCTCCATGCCTAAACCTTAAGTGGTGCACCCCTCTCCTTGGGATGCTCTCTTTGGCTTGGTATTTGACACTTGGATCTCATCCAAGAGGGGTGACTTTGCCTCTCCAAGTATAAATAGAGCCTCCCCTCACTCATTTCTTCACCATTCTTTGAGCTAGTGTTATGCTACTGATTTTTCGCCCCATCTCTCTCTCTCTCTTGCTCACATTGCATCCATCCATTTTTCTCTTGAGAGCATTGGAGAAACTTGTTGCTACAAGGCTCTCCCTTTTGGATTAATAAGAAGATTTGGAGTAACCAAGAGTATTCTGGTTGTCTTCTTGCATATGAGGTGACATTGTGGATTTTGATATATTGTGTAGTATTGAGTAGATTCTTGGGTAAAGTAGTTTACTTGGGTAGTTCATCAATAGTAGTATTGTTGATCTATATATGTTGGGTGGCTAGTAGTATGAATTATTTCATGTTGTTAGTTCATTCATCAATATTATCTACTTGTATATCTCACATTTGTTGAAGTTTTGCAGGTTTGCCTCTAGGGTGTTGTTGGGATAGCCTTAAGGAGGAGTCTTCTCTCAAGGCCCATTCAAACTTCATGCTTTTTCTAATCTGATTTTCTGTTCATTTCCATTACATATTTCAGTTAGCTAACCATCTTAGATAGGTCATTTAAATCATTTTTTACTTGGAGATTTTATGTGAAAAATTTTTGCCTAAAAAACATAAATTTTTCTTAAATTTTTTTGTGTTGTGCAGCATTTCCAGCAAGCAATAGCTTGCTGGTTTTTGCAGGTTCTTACCAGGTACAAGGGGTTATGCTGCCCAAATTCAGTCATACAACACTCCAAAAGAGCCTCCTTTGAGTGGGTAACGAATCTCTTATTTCTCCTACTCTTTTCTAGCATTGTAGCAAGCCCCCAGGAAGTTCCCTTGAGGCTTGCATTCTCTTGTATTTAGTTTCATCTTGAGTAAGTTGTTTTTGCAAGCTATTGTTGCCTACACCTTGGGAGAGAGATTGGCTCAACCAACCCCCCAAAATCGTATGGCTAGGGCTTAGTTTATTTTCAGCATTTGTTATTCTTTTGCCCCACTTGTCATTAGGGCAAAGTTGTGTGGCTAGTTTGTTTTAGTAATAGTTGTCTTTTACATTCCAACCCTCTTTGGCACAACAAAGGTAGGCTTGCCTCCACCTTGTGCCATTGTGAGTGGTTTGCTTTCATTTCAAGTTATTTTAATTAATTGCTTACACCTTGGGTGAGACATCCCCAATGTCGTATGGCTAGACTAGTATGTGTTGATGACTATCTTATGCTCATGTGATTAAAATTTTCTAGAGTAGACATCACATACACAGTAATCCTAGCTTAAGCCCTTAAGGCATAATCTTATTTGCATGCTCTATTTTTCATCAAGTTCACAACACATGTTTTAAGTGCAATATCATATGGTTTAGGTGTTATGGTTTGAAAGTAGTCTCTTAAATCTGGAATTAATTTATCTTGTGAGGCACTTACCATCATTTAAATTTGAGATTTATGTGGAGCATGTATATGGTGTAGGGATAAGTTTTCATTTCAACAAATGTCTTACTTTTCTTAGCATGCTCTCTAAATGAAATAACATACATGGCTAAATGGTTATGATCTAAGGCAATTTTCTGTTATATTTGGCAAGCTATTATTGTCTTTCATTGCACCCATTTCTTTCAAATTTACACACATATATGGTTAAATGATTGACAATGGAGTAGATCTTTATTTTCAGCTTTCCTTTACATGCTTTAGATGTGTTCATGTGCTTCAATTTCATAATTTGCAACACACTTTCATAGCTGAGTAAGTTTCGGTTTTGGGCATAATTCACTGTTTTTGTGCACTTAAAAGTCATCAAAACACTCATAAACACATCTTAAAACTTAGTCCTAAGCCTTAATAATATATTAGACTCACTAGGACACCTAAATTCACCATCTTCACCATCTAAAATGGGGCTTGAGGAAAACAACGGAAGGTGTTAGGCCGAGGACGGTCTCACGGTGCACGACATCCTTTCCGGGGAGTACTCGGGTCATTAGGGTTGATCTGTGAAGCTAGGGTAGGCCTCGTTGCCTCACTTCTTGAGCATCCAACAACCATTTGGTAATTGGGGGAGGAGAATTAAGGTTTGACACTTAGCTGGGGGGTAACTAAAATCTTTAAAACCTTTAAGCAACTCCTAACCACTTAATGTTTTAGGCTTCACTATCTTGGGTACATATTATGGTTGTTTATAACACTAATTGCAAGTATTCATATCTTTCAATCTTTCATGCAAGTTTGTGGTTTAAATATCTAAGTGTTGAATCTTTTAAGTTTTGTTGAGCAATTGTCTTTCAAATATTTCATATCTTTTGGTTAATGCTCTTTATGGTGTGATCCAACAAGAGATAACACATCCCATTTGGAGGCATCATCTTGTTGGATCTTGAGTGCTTTGTGGTTGCCATTGAAAAGAAGTCCAATAGAGTAAGTGCTATTGGGGCATGCTTGGATTAATGTGGATGATCTTTGTAATTTGAATATCTTTGAACATTTACACATTTAAGCACTTGGTTAACTTGTTTATTTGTATCTTGTGTATCTCATATCTCTTGTTCATAATTGTTGTAATTCATTGTTGTAAGTACTTGTATCTTTTTTGTTGTGGAGTAGTTGTAATTTTGTAATCTTTGTAATCTTTTGTAATCAACCTCCTTAAACATTAGTTGACTCTTTTTCCCAACCTTAGGCACTAGTCTTAGTTGACTTAGGGAAGGGTTTTGCTTGTCATAAGTAATCTTGCATCTTACATTTGTTGCCTTTGCATCATAGGGTAGTCTTCCCCCAAAAACTTGTAACTAATTAAAACCAACACCTAGAACATAAACGTTAATCATATCTAGTAACTAGGGTCTACCCCCCTTGGCTTCCCTAGGAGTAAGCCTAGAAGGAAGAGGTTTCAGTCAAGGTGACAGTGTGGACTATGAACCTAGGCATTGTGCCTCCAAGGACACACTAAGTGAGAAGGACTTATCTCACGTTTGCAAGTGTGTATAAGGAGGGAAACAAGCCCACAAGATGGATGTTGAGACCCCATCCAAGGGAAAAGACAGATCAGAGGATTGCATAGAGAGAGAGGAGGATGTTTCACTAGGGGCATCCTGGCAGGCCTGGACCCAGGGGGGTTGTTCCCTTTTCACCATGATGTAGGCCGTGGAAGGACCATGACGTCACCCAGGTCACCCATGACGTGACCCAACGTTTTGGATGTTTTGGAGGCAGTTGTGTGGCAGGATCCTGAGGCCCAAGGAGGCTTAACATTTTGCTCCAGAAGGCCAATGTTGCCCAAAAAGGGCCTAACGTCACCCTAAAAGGGCATGATGTCACTTTTACAACTTGTTTTAGGGTTTAATTATGACCTTTAATGTAAAAACTGGATATTATGTGTAACAAGCGATGTCAGCCTTTTTGACCTAATTCTGGTCATTGTAACTGTATAAATAAGAGTAAAATCACTCTTATTTGACATCATCTTTCACTTACTTATGAGGACTGAAATTTGCGCCCTCCTTAGGGCTTCTTGGGTGAAATTTTAGGTGAACTTGTTGAAGGAGGCTTATTTTGGCAATGTTCTTGGTGGATGTGTTCAACTAGGGTTCTTCTTGATGAATTCTTGATGTATGTAAGTGAATTTTCTGCAATTATTCTTAATTGAATGGTTATAGTTTTATTTATCTTTCATTTACATTCAAGATTATGAAATTGCTTGATTAAACCCTAGGAAGGCTAGCACATGTTATTGTCCTAGCTTCAAAAGCTTTCACCTACTAGTTCTTGTCAAAAGGTCATTCTTCTTGAAGCATGAGCTAAGGCCTTGCCATTGCAACACCTTAGTATCTATTGCTTCATCTTAGCCGATTTTGCTTAATCGTTGAGTTAGATTTGGAAGAAATCTACTAAGGCCTAGGGTTACCTACACCTTATAGCTAGTTTTCCCTCAGGGTTTGATAAATTGGAGCCTTGGGTTACCAACACTCCAATCTATCAATCTCTCTTGTTTTTAACTCTTCTATTATCATTTTTCTTCAACATTTGATGCTACATTATTGACTCCATTTGCCCAAAAAGCATTAGTCTAAGTCCTCTTCAACCTTCAAAACCTATCCTTTGAGCTTCCTACTAACTATTCTTAACCCTAGAATATCCTAACCTACTAACAATATTGTTGTTGTTACTAAAGTAAGCTTTCTGATCGGTGGTGACTTGTGAGAGGGGATCCTTATCTATCCATTTTGACCTTTCCTTCTCAAACCCCCAGGTCATCAGGGACATCTCCCCTGGGCCTACCACCCTAAATAGAAAGAGACATCCTATTGAGGTGACAGTGATAGGATTAGTCTCCAGTTATGTCAATTTTCTCTCCTTTAACCTTTCCTTCTATCAAAGTACAAATTATGCGATAACAAGGCTCACTTCCCTAGATGGTTTCTTTGGGTCAGAAATTCCACTTCAGTAAAAATCCCTAATTTCCTTGTATGGAAACAATGACGTTTTTAGATACCCAGTGAAAGGTGCTCTATTCAGTAAAGCTCTGATACCATGTGAATTTTTAGTGCTTCTATTAAGTTCTTTTCAATTTACTAGAGAATATCAACATCAGTAGGATCATTGAAAGAAACACAATCACTAGGTACACAACATTTTATCCTGGGAAACCCTCATGGGGGAGAAAACCTAGCAAAAACTTCCTCAATAATAGATTGCCAATACAATGCCAAGACTTAAGACAAAATCACCAAGAAAAGACTAGGATTGAGCATGCACCTCTCTTCTCCTTCTTACAACTGCAACTTCCTTCAATAGATGCGCACTAGAAGTGTGAGTGAGTGAATGAATGAGGCGCCATCCTCACTTATAAATACTAGTTGAGGAGGCGCTAGGGTTATGTCTCTTCATCAAGTAGGGCCGACTTCTTCCAAGAGTGGTTAAAACCACTTCATAAACCCCAGGGGCCAACTTTACAAATACCACCATATAATTATGGTTTGACCAATCCACAAAAGTGGATTTGGTCTTATACAAGACCCAACATGATCAATCCACAAAAGGGGATTTGATATGTAAGATAATAACTCAAATACAATTAGAATGTTCTTCAAAGTTAATATTTCAACAAAAAGCAACTGTAACTCACAGAACAGTCAACCTCAAGACAACCAGTCCAAGCCACAGGAAAAGAAGGGTAACATAAAGATGAATAAGGACAAAGGAAAGTGGTGTGACTTACACAAAATCCCTTGGCACAACACCGATGAATGTCGCTCGAAATAGTCATTGGTATCCGAGCTCAAAGAAACAGAGCTGAGCCCTGACTCAAACTTTGATTCAAACAATAATAAAAGGAGACAGACAATTGATGCAAATCCATTGCTACTATCACGACCGCAACAATACAACCAAAAGAACCAGAGGATCCTAAGGAGGGAGAGAGCCTTTTTCATTCACAGATGTGGGTGAAGGGGATCCCGTTGCATTTTATTGTTGA
>CBVK0100138409.1:0-16379 GCA_900067695.1 Picea abies | reverse complement strand
ATGAATGGATAAACACTTTAACCTTATCATTTTTTAAACTTAAAATTTATATAAAATGTAATGAATCTATAAGATGTTTAACCATAAAATTTACTGAAATTTTAGTTATTTTCATGGCTTTTCTTAATTTTGTGTAGAGTGGATTATGAGGCTAATGGCCCTGGATCTCATAAGTGATTTTACCTTCCTATACAAGGAATATTACCAATAACCATAGTATTATATTGTTATCAATTTAGATGTGGTAACTTTATTGGTAGACAAAAGTATATTTTTTTCTAAAATTATTAAAATGAGTTATTTATGTGTGAAATTTTGATTTTAAAAATATTTTCTAAATAAAAAAATAGTGAAAAAAATATTTTAAATATAACAATCATAATCCTAAATATAAAAAATGGAAAAACCAAGTTGTCAAAGTAGTGACAACCTTAATCTTAAGGCCAAAACAATGAAGAAAAGCCCTATTGCTAAAAGACAACACATCTATATAACAAACCTTCTTTGGAACTATTTGTGCATGGACACCGAAGATCAATATAATTCCACCAGTGAATGGAATTGACAACCCAAGTGGAAGATTAAATATAAATAGCAGTGGGAAGACTCCAATGAAGACTTGTGAAATTCTTGCATAGCAAAAAACAACAGGGTTAGTTGAACAAAAATAAGAGATAATTTGAACCAAAGCACATCAATCCCATCCATGCACAATTAAAAACCCACGAGTGCTCCACATGAATCTCATACACATTTAAACATATTTAAGGATACATTTGATTTTTTCAACTTCTTAAAATGGGCTCACCTTGTATCAACCAAAACACAATGTATCAACTCCGACATGCACACTTGTGCTCAACGTATATCCTATATCAACCACAACATCTTGATATACACCAAGCCCCACATGATATATTGTAAAAATGTCGTCCACACGAATCCCCATGCACAATTAATAATGTGGGGATCCATTTTATCTTTGCATGAATCCTCTTTTGTTCACGTTGAAGATTATATCAACCCCTCATACACATTTGCTTGATGCATATCAAGAAGTTGTGTTGGACCTATATTTTTACAAGAAATTGTGCTCAACATGTATCAAGAAGTTATGCTCTGCATATATTTTTACAAGAAGTTGTGCTCGACATATATCAATAGGAACACATGAATCCTAGCATGTAGTTAAAAAACCACTACCATCCACAATGCTCTCCACCTGGTAAGAAATGGTACTCCACAAAGCTCCACCTCATAAGAAAACAACTTTCCATTCACCCTAGAAACATCTTCACCCTAGGAACATCATGTAAAGAAGGAGAAGTGGACTATGCTCTACTCACTCATCCACAATGAAAAACCTAAATCTAAAGTGGGCATTAATAACAAGATCCCTCATTATTGTGCTAATTTTACTTTTCTTTTTTCGGTTGTACCAACTTAACGGCTATTCTACCTCAACCATTTTGACTCGCGCTAATATCCACATCACTTTCCTAAACTTAATCTTGGAAATAATTAATCTTATAGTACACACATAGTTTCGAAGTAATTAACCTTATCTATGTATCAATATGAAAGAAGGGAAATACTTGTGAAAGCAATTTGTCTCTTCCTTTTTTAAGTGTGATAGATGGTCATTTTATTGCTTTTTTTTAAGTACAATAATTTTATTGTGTTTTTTTAAACTATAATAATCTTCGATTATTACTTCAGAATTCCATTATGGTGTAAGTCTATAACTTTGAAAAAGGTATTTCTTAGAAATAAATAATGTATACATAAAAAAATTCAAATTTTTATAAATTTTTAAGTTTTAGATTATTAGTGAAAGCATTCTATTCCATTATAATATAATGTAAGTTTAAAAATTTGAAAAAACAAAGGTATTTCTTAAAAATAAATAATCTATATATAAAATATATATATGAAATATAAAAAAAATATTCAAATTTTTATAAAATTTTCAAGTTTTTTAAGTTTTAGATTATTAGTGAAAGCATTTTAGGTGGTTTTTGTTGGGTTTTTAAATCAATGTATACTTTTCCAAATTCATTGAGAAAAACATCAACAAACATTTTGAGCCACTTTTTTTTCTAAATACTTTTGGAGTGGCTAAGGCTATAAGGTATACGTTATACATATACATTATACAAAGGATAATAATCAAGACCTTTGAATCTAAAATTAAAATACAAAGGTTGAATCATCCAAGAACTTTCAACATTTTGTAAGTAGGGAAATATGTTTAGAAAATAACTCTCAAAAGATGCTATATGTCAAAAAGTACTTAGCCAATTTCAAATTGATTTCATCTTATAGTTTTTTTTTTTTTTTATATTAGGTTATACTTGATAGAACACGATCTCCCCCTCATCATTAATGTAATGATCTTGTGACATGCTCTCCACTAAAGGATTCTATAGGTTCTACAAGTACAATAAAAGAGGACTAGACTGCTTTGTTGTGCCTCTTGATAATACTTTCCAAGTGGAGACTTTGTTTCTTTAGTTTGTGCATTATATGGATAAAATATAATTTCCATTAAACTAATATAACACTGGAATGAACATTCAAATGTTATGGCATTATCATACTATGATACTATCCAAAACAAAACAACAAACATAATTAGAAATAATGTCATTTGGAAGAAGTAGATTATGTAAAATTGGAACGATTTTCAAGAGGGTTGTGATCTAGTGGTGAACTTTGACCTTTTTTTGCATGAAGGACATGTTCAAAACCTATATGAGTGCTCACTCTAAAGAATATGAAAATTGATGAATATCTCATAGAGGCATCGTGGGTGAATGTATTAGTTATTTAAAGTAGTTAATAGCCAATGAACATCAAAGAGAACTCACTGCTTCCATTAAGTGGTTGTGAGGTATTTGAGGAAAAATGTGATGTAGAACATGGGTTCTAATATCATGATGGATATTATCAATCAATCCATAGTCTCGTTTATTTGTAGTAATCCCTCCTTTGAGATAAAGCCATTCCTACAATGTAGTATGAGCCTTAGTATTATTGAGCATTCAAAAGTATAACAACAAAATTTCCAAGAAGCTATATGCACAATGTGTACCTTCTCTCTATACCATGGAACCTTCTCTTCAGAACCATAGTGGTGAAGATATGTAACAAGATCTAACCACATGGAACCTTCTCTTTGTAACCATGGTGATGAAGATATGTCACAAGATCTAACCACACTACAAAAATCTATAGTCCATGACACATTCCATGATACAATGTTAAGATAGATGCAAGAGGTTTTAGATGATCCAAAGCCCCCATAGTATGCATTTTCAAAAACAGTAAACTCCAATAGGGCATGACATAAAAGAAGTAAAGAAAACCCAAAACTCATGATGAAACTACCAAAAACATCGGAGTGATATGATTTATTGGAATATGATAGTGGAAATTCAATAACATGATTACCTATTAGGGAATCACATAGAACTTTATTATCTGAGTGGGACCCATAAAAGTTTTGTTGGCAGCAATAATATAATTTCTATTGTTTATAAGCTGCCTACACAGGGTCTTTAAATTTTCGTTACTCATCATGACCATTCTCACTAAACGACACTTGTCACTTGTCGCCTTTTACACATCTTCCTTTCGATTTTTGTTTTCATGACTGTAAGCATGAAAACTTGCAGCTGTAATTGACATTTTGTTTCAATTTTTTTATTAAAGGTAAACTGTTCATATGGTCTATTATCAAATTGTCATATTTTGCTATGAACATGATTGTTTTCCTTGTTTATAACCCCTTGTTCCTAAACGTGCCTTGGTTACATAAGTGAAAAACCTCCACTCATTAATATTCGATTAATATTAATGGGGTTTTGATTCATAAAAATTTTAATTATTCAATGTTTATTTGATACATTTACCTTTGTAATCAAGTCATGAATGCACGTTCTATGGTTTTCAAGTGTTTACATTCTTATACGTACCCATATGCCAAGGTGTCATATGAAGAACATCGTGATATTACTGCTCTATATGGCCTCGGGCTTCACGATCTCATTCCCACGCATGGTGATTAATGCCTATGCCTACCATTTTGAACTGTCATAGCATTGTTTTGTTCGGGGCTATGGCTCTGTGGTTTTTTATCAAACCCTACCTCCGAGTTCTGTGTTGATTCCCTTCTGTTCGCCATGGCTCCAGTGGTAAGGATTGAGCCCAATGGCATCCAAACCTTGTTATCATATGATAATGCCAGGGACGATTTAGAAAGGAACGGTTGGCGTGTATTCATTGAAAAATTTAAGGGTTTCAATCTGAGAGCTACCCAAGAGTTCACATTGACCTTCGATGGTTGCAGAGAAAAGATAGGTGACGTGCAGCTAGAGGTAACTGAAGATTTTTTAAGCCAAGCTACAGGTTTACCAGCTGTCGGGCAAAAATGGTTCAAGAACGCAAAAGTTGAAGAGGTCGCCTGGTCTTTGTTGTTCACCTCACGGAAAATTACTAGTTGCGACCGAGGTATGCCTATCTCATCCTTAAAACCTAGGTGGCATGATCTACTTGCTATCGTGAAACAATTCATTACGTGTGAAGGAAGATTTGGGTTGGTTTTTCTGTATCATCTGCGATTGCTTATGAGTTTCATTGACTTCCCGTTGAACATGCCCTACTTCCTGCTTAGAAGCCTGTACAAAATGGGAAAACGGTTTAGGAGGCAAAGGTCTGATTCGAGTTTATTCCATCATGGTTTAATTAAGATTATCCTTGTGCATCAGTTGCAATTACACAACGATTTTTGGGATGCCTTTGTTTTATGAAATGGATTTGGCAATAGTGAATTGGGATAGGTCGATAAACCGGTTATTGTTGAAACCCTCGTGAAAACTACAGCCTCTTCTCCACCACTCCTGCCCTGTGAATCTGTCCCCAATATTGAACCCTCGACCTACCCTGATGCTACTCAACTGAACAATCAACCAGGTTCGCACCCTAAGAGTTGCACTAAGACTATTAAAAAACCAACAGGGAAGAAGCTCAAGGGCAAAGTCGATGTTAATTACAAGAATAAAAGGGTTGGTCATTTGATTTCACGATGTACTCGAAACAAATCCAAACCATGTGTAGACACAAACAACACAATTGAGGTAAGTGAAGAGTCGAATTCAGAAATTGAAAGGTTCTTGGTCGAAGAGGATCTAATGTCATATGGACTTTGCCCTGACAGACCCTACGATTATGTTAGCAACCTACCTCCATGTCTAAAGGATAATCATGAATTTCCCGGCATTCAATTCTATGATAAACCTACATGTCGCATGGATGATTCTCCAACCGTTAATGCTATCAGTACCAATACACAGTCCCTACAGCCACAATGTAATGAGTGTCGATCCTGGATCAACCGGTATTATAAGGATGTGCCTTTACTATAGTCCCAGCTTAAATCTTTGAAAGACCAAGTGGATTCATTGACAAATGAGAACAGTAGACTCCAATCCATAGCTCAAGCAAAAGACAAATGCCTAAAAACTACAGGATCTGTCATTTTTAAGAATGTAGAGGTAGCGATAGCAATAGTAAACTCCAATATTGCTTGATATGTTTTAATCCTGTGATTTGAGGTATGATATTTTTCAAATTTTAGCATGATTTTGTCACTCTCAATTTAGGATACACGATTTGTTTGAATAGATTACTTTTTAGTTTGTTTTGTTTGTTGAATAAAATATGGTTGTAGTTATAATTATAACTAGCTATAGAATCGTAAGATTCTGTAGCCAGTTAGAAAAATTCGAATTGCTTGATTTTACAATTGAAAATGTATCTAAAATCTTCCCATTTTTATTTGTTTTCAGGAACCCATGATTTTCAAGGAAATATGAAGCACTGTTGAGATCTTCTAGCCATATGAACTCTGTGTTTTTAGTAAATAGATTAGGTTGTTTGTATTTTGATATCAAGTAAGATCAGGAAGGTTGCATCCCCCATATTTTTGGAACAAATTTGATATTATCAACAGGAAACATTGTGTTCCTGGAACCTATATAAGCATGTTATTTTGTAAACATGAGATCATCTCTGCCTGGGGAAAGACTATGGATTTTTCATTTACAGACTTGAATGAATATAATACTCATCACAGCTTTAGCTTGTCCGTATTGTGGTTTTATTCAAGTCATGATTAGTTCAATTTGTAATTAGATTATGATTGATTTCACTGTCGTGGTTTACTACAGATTGGTATGATAAAAATTTATATATTATCCATGTTTTATGTTCCAGATTTAACACACAACAATCATTCTATCCAAACTTGAATTAAGAGATTTATCTTTATCTTTTATTGAACGTTTATACACAAGTTCTCACAGTAGGATTTATATTAATGTGGTTGCTTGTGAAATCATGAAATTGTTGTGATCATATATATTATATGTTCTATCATTTGAATTCCATCATTATTGCTTCACGTTTATGAGAAGCAATTGTAGGATCTATTGCGGGTTTACCTCATCAAATAGAGAGATTGGATGCTACACACTGAACAAATATGTGATTCGATAACAGGTCAGTTTGTTAGTCTGATTTCATTAGTTTAATGAATACAAAAATTTCCTGCAGTCAAAACATCTTCTACTATCTGTTATCTCTGTTTTCAATTAGACAGTTTGGCATTTCATTTCTAGAATATAAACAGATTAAATAGTAGTTTCACTGTTGCTTAAAAAAAAAGCAATTTATATTCGATTTTAACGGATTTAGATTAAAATTCGTATTGTGTACATATTATATATATATTAGAAATAGAATCAGTTGTATATATTGTACGTATAATAAGTAGAGTTATTTTATAAATATTAGTCAGTTAAACTGTGAATATATATTAGACCTATATATAGTTTTTAGTGATTGTTTTTCACCAAGTTATTGCATTTTCTTTAGTTTTGTTTTTTCGCTTTCTTTAGGACTTAGATCGGCCAACGGAGCCGCTAAACCCGTCGGAGTGGATTAATCCAAACAACTTGGGTTAATTAGAAAACCTCAGACCAGATTCACTTCTCCAGTTGACGAGCAGTCAATTTCGCCTGTCAACAAATGGCGCTAGAAGGAGGGCCTGAAAACTCTTAATGGCACGAGGAGGTCGTAAGACTCCTCCCCCACCTACCTACTCACCTATAGTAACTAGAAGTCGTTCGTATGACAACATTGTCCCTCAAATAGCAACCACATCAAACGACGATCTATGGATCATAGTCGAACCAGTAACTCCAAATCCTACGGGTGGTGACATACAAGAGATTGTTCAACAATCTCTCATAATAACGCATAGTGCCTTATCCTGTATAAGACAACCAAACCAACCTTTGAATCAACCATTAGACTTCTATGATATCAAAGAACAACTTGGAGGTACTGACCTTACCTTAAACCCTACAGATCCAATCCTCACTCCTGCAGCAGGAGGATCTGGTATACCACCGTCACCACCTCCTTCATCTCCTTCTTCTTTCGGAGAAGAATCCTTTGACGAAGGTAGTTCCTCCTCTCAGCCTTCGACACCACCCACACCTATGTCCAACTAGAACAATCCCGCCAGACCCTGGCTCAACCAAGATACAGTGACCATAACTGGGCCTCAACATCCTTTACCCAAGCACCCAGAGAAATGGCTCCCTAAATTTGACCCTGACTCCAAACAGATCGCTGAAGATCACATTAAAAATTTCATGTTAGCCATTAGACTCTGTAGTGTTGAGCATGAAGATGTAGTCTATAGATTATTTCCCTACACCTTTGAAGGCAATGCCTCTAACTGGTACTTTGCCCAATAGCCCCACACCATCGTGTCATGGGAGAAATTTAAATCCAGTTTCCTTGAGAAGTTCGGAGACGACAATTCTACTGAAGTTCTAGTCATGGAGCTTTCTAGTTTAAGAATGAACCCCAAAGAAAAGATTAAAGAGTTTAATCAAAGGTTCTTGACACTAAAGAAATGAATCCCCACAGATTTGACGCCTGCCGAGAATCTTATTATCGCATATTATACGAAATCCTTACATCAAAACATAGCCATTTGGGTAAAAAGATCCAATAAATCCACGTTGTTAGAAGCCTTCGAAGAGGCCAGTCAGATCGAGACAGACATCCTCAATTTAAAAGACACTACTAGCAATGAGACAGAGACTAGTTCATCTTCCAAAAAGAAAATTGAAATCCTCCCTAGACCTTCCCAAAACAAAGCTCAACCTGAGAGTTCAAATTTAGAAAACTTACAGAAAGTCGTTCTAAAACTATCCAACCAAGTTATAGATTTGAAAAGGTCGGCTGAAGAAGCCTCTTTGAGCAAAGGGCCTTACAAACCCCCTTTTAGGAAGCCTTTCCCCACCAACCGACCTAATTCAAATATTGAAGGCCTAAATCTAGATAGCCTGCAATTTTCTATTCAAACGATCCTCGAAGCACATGATAATTTGATTCCTCCCAAGATTCCTGAAGAAGTAGCAGAACAAGAGATAGTAGAAGAAGATGAATCCTGTCTGAATATTTTCGGACATTTTCAGATAGCATTTTTCAATCTAATTTTGAAACAGTGCATCCTTACAATACTAAGAGAAAGACAACAAATAAGCCTTCTTCTAAAATTACTATGACTTTGCCTCCAAAACAGTCTAAATTGATTGAGACTAAACAGAATTCAGTAAACCCAAGTTTAGATTATGATTTGGTTGAAGATCTAAAGAAGCTTAGGGATAACATTTATGTTTATGAATTATTAAAATTCCCTTTTCTTCTACAAAAAATGCTACAAAATATTGCAGAGAACAACAAAAATAGCAATCCGAACAGTAGCAAAGGCGTTCAAAACAACCCCAAAACTCCTCAGAAGGCCTCCGCCAAAACTACATCCAAGCCTCATGATAAAAGAGACCTTCCTATAAATAATGTAACAAATGTAGATAAACCAGTTTCAGAGGCTGCAAGTAAAAAGCAATAATCTTCCACTGTTAATACTAGCAGAAATGTCCCTCCATTTTTGTTAACTTTTGAAATTTTCAATAGGAATGTACATAACTGTATGGTAGATTCAGGTGTGTCATCTGACGTAATGCCTTGGTCTGTTTTTCAAAATATTAATGCCGAAGTTCAACCATTCAGCTTGAAAATTATCTAGCTTGATCGAACTAGTGTTAAAGTGATAGGTGAATTAAGAAATGTGCTTATAAGATTTTCGTCTAATCCTAAAGTTCATCAAGTGATTGATATTATTTTTGTAGATATCCCAAAATTTTATGGTTTTTTTTTAAGCAGAGACTGGTCAGAACAATTACACGGCTATTTTGCGACGGATTGGTCTCACTTGTGGCTGTCCGAGAATGGAAGGCCCAATAGAATCAAGGTAAATCGTGAACGTTATCTGAAGTTCATGGTGACTGATTTAAATGATCCCAATAAATCATTCACTCCTTCTGCCGATTCACCCGAAATACAAGGGATGGATACTTTTTTCGGTAATTTCATGGCCGAAACTTCTACTATCACTAACCCGGAACAACAGTATGAAATTTTGACATATACGCAGCCAACAACTTCCTCCCAGTGGTCACATGCAATTGACGACAGTCAAATATGGTCTCTTTACTTTTATGGATCAAAATCCAAGGAAGGAGCTAGTGCAGGTTGCGTGCTCATCGATCCAGCAGGTAATAAGACTCTGATTTCTTGCAGGTTAGAATTCGAATGTACAAAAAACATGACTGAATATGAGGCACTCCTGCAAGGCCCCAAAAAAGCGTTAGATGTGAACATTCAAAATTTGACTATCTTTGGTGATTCAGAAATCGTGGTTAGACAAGTAAAAAATTCTATCCACTGTTTATCTCCGCACCTTAAAAGCTACCAAACTAAGGTATGGAACTTAATGAACAAGTTCTCTGCATTTAACATAAATTCTATTCCTAGATTGAATAATTCGGAAGCTGATTTGCTAGCTAATGTCGCTTCAAAAAATTTTCCTGTAGAAGGCTTATCTCCAAATGCATTTTTCGTCGAACTGTTGTTTAGACCGTCCGTCCCAGACAACATCATGAATTGGAGAGTCTTCGATGACGATCAACAGATTATAAGTTTTCTGCATATGGAAGAAACTTTCCAGGGCGCGGTGATCGATGAAGGTACCCATGCTGAAAATCTTCATGACTTTATGGTAATACCAGATCCAAGATCTCTAGAATCTTCATCAGATATGGTAAACTCTATCCCAAAATCTGTAGTTAGATTAGAAAAAATTTATGATCTTCATGACAAGTTCAGAAAATCAGTGAACTGTAAAACAAATAGTTCCTCTTTGACACATGAAAAAGTAAATTTGGGAACTAAAGACAACCCACAGTGCATTAATTTAGGGGTTGGGTGTTTCGAGCAAGAAAAAGTAGCGTTTATTAAGTTGTTTAAGAAACTCAAAGATGTTTTTTCCTAGACGTACAATGACTTGAAAACCTTTGATCCTAACATCATACAACACGTTATCCCTATGAAACCCCAAACCCAACCTTTTCAACAAAAGTTAAGGAAAATGCACTCAAAACTCAAACCAACGGTCAAGAAGGAATTAAATAAACTCTTGAACGCTAAGATAATTTTCCCACTTAGGCACACACAATGGGTCTCTAATCTTGTCCCTGTCAGAAAGAAGAGTGGTGAAATCCAACTATGTGTCAATTTTCGAAATCTTAACCGAGCGTCTGATAAAGACAACTACCCTATCCCTCCCATGGAACAGATCCTTCAACATGTATCTGGTTCTGAAAGATTATCCTTGCTGGATGGTTTTTCAGGGTATAACCAAGTTCTGATGTCCCCTCCAGACCAACTCAAAACCACCTTCCGCACTCCATGGGGCACCTACGCTTATAGGAAGATGCCCTTTGGACTCATAAACGTCGGTGCCACTTTCCAGAGAGCGATGGACATCGCTTTCCGAGGCTTAATCAATCAATCTGTCATAGTTTACCTGGATGACGTCACTGTCTTCTCAAAAAATAAAGAAGATCATCTAGCTCATTTAAGATCTGTTCTACAATGATGTCGTAAGTACGACATTTCTTTGAATCCAAAAAAATCTATCTTCACAGTAGAACAAGGTAAACTCCTCAGATTCATTGTATTGAGTGAAGGGATGATTATCGATCCTGAAAGAACTCAAGTCATTTTGAAACTGCCCCCTCCCTCATCAAAAAAGTCCATGCAATCTTTCTTAGGTTAGATAAACTTTGTTAGGAGATTCATCCCCATCTATTCAGAAATGGTGAGACCATTACAAAACTTAATAAAAAAGAATGTACAGTACCATTGGGGACCTTTAGAAAGAAAGGATTTTGATTCAATAAAAAAGGCCATAATAGACGCTCCTTCTCAAATGAGCCTTGACTTTTCCCAAGACTTCACCCTCTACATGTTTGCCTCTGACCATTCATACGCTGATGTCCTAACTCAAAAGAACGATGAAAACAACGAAGTCCCAATTGCCTTTATGAGCTCAGCCTTCAAGGGGGAAGAACTTAATTACTCAACAGTAGATCAACAAGCCTATGTTGTTTTCAAAGTAGTAAAGCACTTCTGATCTTATCTGTTGAAATCGAGGATGAAAATCATTGTCCCTTACCCAGCTTTCATAAATCTGTTAGTACAGAAAGAACTAGGCGAAAAAATGGCAAATTGGGTCACATCCTTGCTAGAGTATGACATAGAAATCACCCCAGCACAAATTTTAAGAGGCCAAGGGTTATGCAAATTGGTCATTGATTCAGCTGTATAACAAGAGGAAAATGATATGTTAAATCCAGGACAACACTATCAAAATCAAATCTATTGTGCACAAAACCCTGTTAGTCCTTAGTATGATGACATAAAATTTTGTCTTATACATGGATCAACTCCCTGTCACCTTGATCCCACAAAAAGGAGAGAATTAAGATTAAAATTTGCTTCTTTTCAGCTGATTAATGGTATTTTGTTTCATCAAAATTTTGATGGAGTACTAATGCGTTGTCTTGAGAAAGATGAAGCAAAAAAAGTCTTATTGGAATTGCATGCAAGAGAAGCTAGTGGGCATTTTGGTGGAGACACCACTGCCCATAAAGTATTAAGAGTAGGTTATTACTAGCCTACCCTTTTTAAATACGCTCATTCTTTATGTCGCAAGTGTGTAATTTGTCAAAAAGCATCCTGACGGATATAGAAACCAGCTTTCCCTTTGCAACTAGTTTCAGTAGATTCCCGTTTCCAGCAATGGAGTCTAGATATTATAGGCCCAATCAATCTGCCATCCTCGCAGCAGCATAAATATATCATAACAACCACAGATTACTTCACCAGGTGGTCCGAGGATGCCCGATTAAAAGTTGTAAATACCACCCAGGTAATATCCTTCTTGAATTCAAATATTATTACTCATTTTGGTATCCCTAAATGCCTGGTATTTGATAATGCTTCTTATTTTTCGTCTCTTGAAATGAGTGATTTAGCTCTAGAAAAAGTAATTTAATTAAAGTACTTTTCCAGCTATTACCCCCAAGGCAATGGTTTGACAGAATCGACTAATAAAAATTTGATCAAAATTATCAAGAGAATGGTCTCCGAAAACCATAAAAATTGGCATAACGCATTGTTAAACGCAATCTGGGCTGATAGAGTAACTCCTAAAACTGTTGTGGGAAACTCACCTTTCTTTCTCATTTATGGCAGAGAGGTGATTCTTCCACCACATGCAGTTATCGTAGAAAGTACAGGAAGAATATTGCCCCCTATGGAGAGTCGAATTAACGCTTTGTTAAAACTAGAAGAAGAGAGGGCTCAAGCAAAACAGAAATTGGATCAACATCAACTCATTGTTAAAAACTGGTTTGATTCCAATTCTTCCTTTGACATAAACTTTGAGGTAGGTGACCTTGTTCTAAAATGGGACAAACCTCATGAGGGAAAAGGAGAGCATACTAAGTTTCAGAACTTGTGGTTGGGACCATTTTTAATTGCTGAAAAATTGGGTCCCAGTTCCTTCCAATTACAGAATTTAGAGGGGCAGCCAGACACCTTTTCGTTGAATGGCCAAGCTCTAAAAAGGTACTTTGCCTGATGACACTCCCATGTACACTGTGTAAATATTTTCTGTTTTGTTTGTTGTTGGTTTTTCTTTGCTAGTTTGTTTTGATTTTTCCTTTTTGATTATCGATCTTTCTTTTAAAACATATATGCCTGCATCATGAGTTAGTTCGGACAGAAATAAAAAAAAAAAGAATTCCCTTCAAAAATGACTGCTGAAAGTTGTTTAAACATCAATTGTGATATTTTTCTGAGTTTGCAGACATGTTAAAGATAACTTGTTGTTTGAAAAGCGCTTCTTGATTTCAATTTGCAACTGAAGGTACTCACGATCATCCATAAAAAATTCTTTTTACGCTGTCCCTGTTCCTTAAGAGAACAACTCAGACATGTCTCCCTGCTCTTGAAAGTCGGTTTTATTAACAAACTATTTCTAGATCTTAAAGAAGGACAGCTAATAAATTTCTTCAAGGTTTGTAATTTACTAAGATATGTCAAAAAACCAGGATTTTTAGCGTCACCCCGCTTTATTAAAAATCTTTAAAACTAAATAAATCTTCAGAGAGATGTGGGAAGTGCTTGTAAACCCGCCGAGATACTGAACAGGTCTGCTGGTAGTGGGTAAATGCATGCATGACACCAAGATAACTTCGTTGGGGTACTGAACAGGCCCACTGGCAGTGAAGCAATGTCATGTATAGGAAAATTCTCAGATATGGATTCTTTTTTACCTTAAATGTCCTTCGTTCTGATCTGGAACTTCTTGGCAGGATAAAGATATCAGAGTGGGTTAATTGACATCCCTATCGAGGCTATGGACGCCTGCTGGCAGCAACAGCCCTGTCAACAGTATTGAAGATTTTAACTTTAATATCGTGACTCTCTTCTGTTAATATTGTTGTCAGTTTTCGTCTCTTTAAAATAACAACAATCTGAAACTGGAATGCATTATAATTGTTTACGATGTTCAGACAACTTTTTGGTTGTTTTCGATTCTATTTTTTTTTTCTTTGATTATCCTAATCTGAACTCATTCATTTAGCAGAGATAACTGCTTCTCCCAGCATGTCGCCATTGTTGGCAACAATAATATAATTTCTATTGTTTATAAGCTGCCTACATAAGGTCTTTAAATTTCCGTTACTCATCATGACCATTCTCACTAAACGACACTTGTCACTTGTCACTTTTTACACATCTTCCTTTCGATTTTTGTTTTCATGACTGTAAGCATGAAAACTCGCAGCTGGAATTGACATTTTGTTTCGCTTTTTTATTAAAGGTAAACTATTCATATGGTCTATTATCGAATTGTCGTATTTTTCTATGAACATGATTGTTTTCCTTGTTTATAACCCCTTGGTCCTAAACGTGCCTTGGTTACATAAGTGAAAAACCTCCACTCATTAATATTCGATTAATATCAATGGGGTTTTGATTCATAAAACTTTTAATTATTCAATGTTTATTTGATACATTTACCTTTGTAATCAAGTCATGAATGTGCATTCTATGGTTTTCAAGTGTTTACATCCTTATACGTACCCATATGCCAAGGTGTCATATGAGGTATAGCATGATATTATTTCTCTATATGGCCTTGGGCTTCATGATCTCATTCCCATGCATGGTGATTAACACCTCTGCCTACCATTTTGAACTATCATAGCATTGTTTTGTTTGGGGCTATGGCTCTGTGGTTTTTTATCAAACCCTACCTCCGAGTTTTGTGTTGATTCCCTTCTGTTCGCCATGGCTCCAGTGGTAAGGATTGAGCTCAATCGCATCCAAACCTTGTTATCGTATGATAACGCCAAGGACAATTTAGAAAGGAACGGTTGGCGTGTATTCATTGAAAAAATTAAGGGTTTCAATCTGAGAGTTTCCCAAGAGTTCGCATTGACCTTCGACGATTGTAGAGCAAAGATAGGTGACGTGAAACTAGAGGTAACTGAAGATTTTTTAAGCCAAGCTACCGGTTTACCAGCTGTCGGGCAAAAATGGTTCAAGAACGAAAAAGTTGAAGAGGTCCCCTGGTCTTTGTTGTTCACCTCACCGAAAATTACTGGTTGCGACCGAGGTATGCCTATCTCATCCTTAAAACCTAGGTGGCATGATCTACTTGCTATTGTGAAACAATTCATTACGTGTGAAGGAAGATTTGGGTTAGTTTTTCTCTATAATCTGTGATTGCTTATGAGTTTCATTGAATTCCCATTGAACATGCCCTACTTCCTGCTTAGAAGCCTATACAAAATGGGAAAACGGTTTAGGAGGCAAATGTATGATTCGAGTTTATTCCATCATGGTTTAATTAAGATTATCCTTGTGCATCAGTTGCAATTACACAATGATTGTTGGGATGCCTTTGTTTTACGAAATGGATTTGGAAATAGTGAATTGGGACAGGTCGATAAACTGGTTATTATTGAAACCCTCGTGAACACTTCAGCCTCTTCTCCACCACTCCTACCCTGTGATCCTCTCCCTAATATTGAACCCTTGACCTACCATGATGCTACTCAACCGGACAATCAACCAAGTTCGCACCCTAAGAGTTGCACTAAGACTGTTAAAAACAAACATGGAAGAAGCTCAAGGGCAATGCCGATGTTAATTACAAGAATAAAAGGGTTGGTCATTTTATTTCATGATGTGCTCGAAACAAATCCAAACCCTATGTAGACACAAGAAACACAATTGAGGTAAGTGAAGACTCGGATTTAGAAATTGAAAGGTTCTTGGCCGAAGAGGATCCAATGTCATATGGACTTTGCCCTGACAGACCCTATGATTATGTTAGCAACCTACCTCCACGTCTAAAGGATAATCCCAAATTTCTCGGAATTCAATTATGTGATAAACCTACATGTCGCGTGGATGATTCTCCAACCGTTAATGTTATCAGTGCTAATACGCAGTCCCTATAGCCACAGTGTAATGAGTGTCGATATTGGATTGACCGGTATTATAAGGATGTGCCTTTACTACAGTCCTAGCTTAAATCTTTGAAAGACCAAGTGGATTCGTTGACAAATGAGAATAGTAGACTCCAATCCATAGCTCAAGCAAAAGACAGATGCCTAAAAACTATAGGATTTGTCATTTTTAAGAATGTAGAGGCAACGACAGCAATAGTAAACTCTAAGATTGCTTGATATGTTTTAATCCCATGATTTGAGGTATGATATTTTTCAAAGTTTAGCATGATTTTGTCACTCTCAATTTAGGATACATGATTTGTTTGAATAGATTACTTTTTAGTTTGTTTTGTTTGTTGAATAAAA
>CBVK0100138397.1:0-22708 GCA_900067695.1 Picea abies | reverse complement strand
GCATATTATATTAGTAATGTTATTTTATTTATGTCGTCTTTATGCCATTAGTTGTAATTATACCTCCTAGTCTCCTATTTATACCAAGGAGACATTTTCATTTTGAATCATTTTGTACTTGAAAATTTAAGGGGGGTAAAAGGATGTTGCCCCCTTGAAGAGGCTTATTATCTGAAATTATCTCTTTTTCAAGGCATTCAGTACTTTTTCTGAGGTTTTCTATGCTATATTGATATTTGGTTCTTAACATTTCCCATGATGTTTCTACGGGAAATGTTGTTACTGAGGAGTAGGCTATCATCCGTGTGAAGTATTTGGACTTGGTATATTCCCAGTCTAACAAAATTTACGATTTGATCCCTAATGCTTCTCATCCATCGAACAAGCCATGAATACCTCCATAACCAACTTTTGTTTCATACACAAAAATTATTTTCAATCCTCCTCAAACCTATGATTTGAATGCGGTCCAATCCGATTCATCTTAGCAACTAGGAAGTAAGAAGAAAAAAAAAGGTAAATCCTAGATATCTTCAGACCAATAGGATACTACAAATACTGTTGATACTCAACCGAATAGGAAGGATAAGTTTCCTTGCATGATTTGTGAGGAAAAACACTACGCGAAATATTTCCCTCTTTTCATTTAAGTTTCTGTGGTGATAATTATGTTCAGCATTTGTCAGAAGATCCACAGTGTTGATGACATCTTGTCATCTAAATTTATGAAGGGTACCTCCCAATTGGTTTAGCAACAAAATTTGGTTGCACATAACCCTGCGCCTCCGCAAGGGGCTAATACAAGTCATTCCCACCATGGGGATTCTTCCTCAAGCACCTCTGAGGTGTACATGTTTAATATGGTTAATGTAACGACTCTAGAAAATACTTATGACACTCCTCCAAGTGACTAGGCTAATGGAAAGGCTATCGATCAAACCTCCACATCCACACCTTCTCCATCTGTCGCTCCTCTTCAGATTGAGAAGACAATTTATGACGTAGTGTTGCACCCAACCTAGAACAAAATTCGAAAAGAAACATTTAATAAAAATTCTCACAGTGCCAAAAGCTAAAATATAATTGAAGATTTGGCATAAGAACCTTTTTCTATGTCATCCCTCAAATTTCTATAATATTTTCCAAGTCAACATAGAACCCTATTGTCATCCATTGGAGCTCTAGATTTGCAGGAATCAAATCTTATTATGTTTAATCTGGATTATTTTAAGGATAGGCTCTCCCACCACTTAGCATTCCAAATTCAAATTTTGGTTGGTGGGAAAAAAATCCACCACACTATTTTGGATGAGGGAGCCTCAACCCGTGTCATGTCTTTTCATTTTTGGAGAGCCCTTGGTTCTCCTAAACTTGGTCAGTCTCCTACCACCTTAAAAGTGTTTGATGGACATGGTTTCCAACATCAAAAAATCTTACATTCTTTTGCTATGACATTGAAGGGTAAGACTATTATGGTCGATCTCGAAGTGGTTGATGCACCCTTGGATTATAATTTGTTACTTGGTCATAGTTGGTTCTATGTGATGACTTTCATTGCATCTTCGGTGTTTCGTATCTTACAATTTCCCCATCAAGGAAATATTGTCAATGTTGACCAACTTGACTATACAACTCCAGATCTCCACAATGTTGTAGTGAATAATATCCCTTTTCTAGAACATAATAGTTTTGAGAGTGTAGGAGTAGGTCTTCTTAAGGATTCCTTGCTCACAGAGGCTTTTCCTTTACCTGATCCTACCACCTTGTTGATTTCCATGATAAATATAATTTTGACTCAAATGCAACAATACCTAGAATCACTTGATCCTTTGGTAGTACTTGGTCTTTATGAGCATAGTTTTTTTCCTGTGTCAACCTCATCAAAAAATGAAATAGACACTTACAAGCATAGTTGATTGTCTCTGTCAAGCTCATTAAAAAATGAAACAGAACCCCCTTCATTCAAATCGAATCTCACTTTGGATCGAATCCTTAAACCCTCTTTTCCTCTACCTAGTGAAAATATTCCTATTAGTAATCAGATGCCTAAACGAGGAAAGAAAAAGAGTATCCAAGAAAAGTGATGCTTAGGGGGCAGGTCTCCAGCCTCTGGATATCATGTTGGAGTGAAGCCACTAGATTTTATCACGCAATTTTGGGGAAAAACACCTATATATGGACACACTACCAGGAGTGATCCTCGTCTAAGGGTCGTCCCCATCGTAACGTAGTAATATTTTCGGGAACGAGCTCAGTCTTCATTTTTTCTCGTGCTCATAAATACATGAGAATAGTTTATTGAGCTCAATCTTTGTTCTTTCTTGTTCTTGTTAAAACATGAGAATAGGTTACCGAGTATACTTTTATCTCTTTTTTGGACTCGTAAAATATCTACAAAAAAGGAACTCTTTGGAGTTTCCTTTAAGATCTTTTCAGACTCTCTAAACATAAAAAGATTGTTGAGTGAGCTTGTTTCCTTTAACACTTATTAAAAGGTTTGAAAGGTCATCTTTCGAGTGGTATTTTATATTTTTTTTGGCCTTGTGAGACTAGTTATGAAAAATGAATACTCTAGTCAAGCATGATTATAAGAGTTCTCCTTTGCATTGTCTTACACTTTTTTGGGGATTGGGAGACTAAATTTATGAAAAAGTCACCCATAGAGTCATCTTTAAGTTCTTTTCAGACTCTCTAAACATGGAAAACCATTGCCTTTACCTTATTTGGGATCATAAATTATGCATCAAAGGACCTATGTGAGACCAATATCCAGGACCCATATAGGACCGAATCCCTCCTTCCTCATATTCATTAAACATATATTAAAGGACTCATCCAAAGGATGAGCTATATCGAGAATGTTTTAACGTCGTAAAGCTCGTTAAACAAGAAATGGGTACTCATCAATCATGATGGGGGGAAAATTGAAGGAAGTGGGTCAAGGTTTTTGGAATCCTTTATGGTAGCTATTTTCTCCCTTGAAAATGGCACCTGTCTGCGTGTCATATTATAGTTGGGTAATTTGCTTGTCTCTGAGTCATACCAATTTCATGTGTCATAACATCTTTTCGTTCCAGTTGAAGAATGTTCTTATTTTTTGTCACATTATGTTCTTGGTACTCGTCGAGTCAATGCTACCAAGTCAGTTGCCGTGCCTCATCATTTTCAAGGGAAGTTTCACTTCAAACCATCCATCTACAATATTACAAGTTTCCATTTCTTGGGTAAGACGATACTCATTAAATTTACCATATTACATCACTTCCCTATGTCAGTTTCATGTCGATGATGGGGGATACATCAATGCCCTCCTTTTTCAAGTATTTTCTTGTCAAATTCAACACATTATTCACGAATTATATTTAGAAACCAATTAGTACCTTGGGAAATGTATGCCTCAATGGAAAGCCTCCTCACTTCCAAAATTAGGTTTATATATTTGATATATGATCAGATGATTCCACGAGTGTTAGACCTTGGATCATTTATTCACATTCTTTGAAATGTACTAGGGTACCTTGGGATTCATTGTCATCATTGGTAGATTTGTACCACATCGGGATCGGGACGAAGAGCCTAGTTTGGGTGCTCACTCTGTTATGTGATTTTCCATGGCTATGATGGAGATAATTTGAGAATGTAAAATATTTCAATACAATAACCATGATATAAATATTATGGATATATATAATGTCACATAGATCCACATTGTATTGATTCATGGCTATGTTTTGTTATCTCGTAGCTCCACCATGTATTTTTTGTGGTTGTGATCAATTCATGTCATGGAGGTATGGATCGACATTGTATCTCTGGTAGACATATCCTTAGTCAGTATTATCATGGATCCACAGTGTATTAGTCGACGACCATGCTTTGAGTCATCTCATATTATGAGCATGTGTATGCCTACCTCGGGAATGAAACATATTTGTATACTAATTGATGTTTGTTTGCAGATTTTTCCAGGTTCTCCTACTCCAACACCCTTGAATTAAATAATTTCTAAAGTGTTTTTTCCATCAGTTTTTCTTTTGACCTCAAACTTTAGGGGGCATTTTTTACACACCAAAATTTCACACTTGAGTGTCGCACCCTAAGTGTCGCAAAGTGACGTATGCACCATGTTAAGTGTCTCATGCACTGTCATAAGTTTTGTATGCATATTACTAAGTTTTGCATTCATTTTATTGAGTTTTGAAACCATGAAAACATGTGTCATAATCCCTAATTCATGTTGGAAGAAGAAGCCCTCTCATCTGACAACAGAAACACACTTTTTTCTTGGAAAATTCAACCAAATTTGGCCATTTATGAAGGGTGGCGCCCCCCTATCCATGATGAGGGAGTGCCACTTCATGGGCTAGAACCCCCTTTCCATGTTAGAGGAGTTCCATTTTATAGAATGGCACCCTGTCTTCAACTCTGAGGGAGCGCCAGTCTTGTTAGAGATAAATTGGGGATCCTCCACCTTTTCATAAGGTCCAACTCTTGATGGATGAGGTTGGTTTTGTTCAACCCCTATGGTATGGATTCATCTTAGGATCATATCCAAACCTTAAGAATCCATATCCTCAGCCATGTCCTTCATTTTCTCATGGTGTTTGCACCTCTCAAATCCTATATATTGAAGGTATTTCCAAGGTGAAGAAGGGAACAATAGAGGTATCAAACCTTTGATTCTGGAGGAAGCATCATCATTTTGATTTCAATATGCATGCAAGGGCTGGACAAGGAGATCTTGGAGAAGTGACCACATAATCAATCATTCTTTGTACATGCCTTCGTTGGCTTTCCAATTAATGATAAAATGACCTATTCCATTCAAGTTCATGTGTTCTAGATTTGCTTTTCTATTATTGTTTCATTCTTCATAGATATATATTCTTTGTTTATTCATATAGAGTAGGAGGAAGAGTTCCTTTTCTAGTCTTTGCAGGACTTCGTTTGCATTGAGGATCTTGAAGATCAAACCCATGTATTGGAACAACGAGGAAGAACATCGCAAAAAATTATGCCACATTCTTTTTCTCTCTTGCTTTCTTGATTGAGTTAGATCTATAGGGACATTATAAATGATTTGATTACTTTTTTCTTTGGATCAAAGATAGGGGTCGTGGTACAGAGGGGATCTTAGCATGTCCGCATAGTAATATTTCTCACAACAATATGCATTTGTGAATTAAATTTTGGTCTTAAATGATTGTGTTTGCAGAATTGTGGGGGAGGATGATAGAAACAAAGTGCAATAGGGGAGTTTTAGAATGAAGCTAGTGATAAAGGAAAAAAAATAAAATTGTTGAGAGGAGAAAGACAAAAAATAAGTTCTCAAGCGAAGAGGTGAATTTGAGAAATTGAAGTGAAAAATCCAAACAATGTTCGAATTTGAGGAGCATGCATGCTCAAGAGAGGTTCTATTACAAAAAACAAAGAGGATGGTTTGGTACTGGTGACAAGTGGAAGACTTGTTATAGAGATGGGAAAGGCTTCTTGCAACTCATGAGTGGGAAAGGAGAGTCCATACCAGGAAGAGAAGATGACTATTGAAAGTCTGGTGAATATTAAAAGAGAAACCACAACAAAAGGAAAGTGAATTCCAAGGAAAATGGCAGAGAAATGAAGATGGGTCAAGAAGATTTTGATAGATAAATAGATGAGTTAAAGAAAGAACTCAATATATTGATAATGATGCTAGAAGAATCTGATGAGGATCAAAGATATGGCTGGAAATTAAATAAGAAAAAGGTGAGATGGAATTCATTGTAGATGAAGTTGAGGAACATGATATATGTTAGGTTGAACGAAGAACTCATAGCAGCTAAGTATGAGAGGAATGTTTTCCTATATGAACTTGAAAAACAATTATTCAATGGAGAAGATGAATATGAGGATGTTGAAGAGATATTTGTGGACAATCTCATGAACTACTTGGAGATTTGAGATCAAAATGGGGGTATGTTGATAGAGGAGTCAAATGAGGCTAGAGAGCCTTATATTTTTAAAATTGAAAATTAGTGTGTGGTTGCAGGTGGTGGACAGACATATAAAATTGTCATGAAGATGGAGGAAGATGAAGGAGGGTAGAACTCAAGTTTTTTTCCAAGAATAGATGAAGAATCTCATCCACACATCTGTAATTTTTTCTATCTCTCCTCCTTTTGAAAACCCAATCGTATGGTATTTTCATTTTGGCTTATAGTTTTTCTCCTTTTTTCCTACTTGAGAGGTGTCAGCCCTAAGCCTTTCTGTTTTCTCTAAGCTCAACCACTTCTCTCTCTTTACCTCTGACACTGGTCCTTTTGCCTTCCTGATCCCTCATTCAGTAGTCCAAGTATTTGTTTATAGAGGCCACAACCATAAGCACAAGAGCAACGCTTAGAGTGGTATGATATGGACTTGAATCAAGTGAGCGAGCAAGTTCATTTTGGCGGAGGAAGTTTCATTTCGAAGTTCAGAGATCAATGACAAGTTATGAGCATGGGAATCGGGAATTTAGAACATTATTGAAGTTTATTGTAAAATATCTGAATCCCGAAGCCCGAAATTAGTAGGATTCACCCGATCCAGTAGGACACGTTGCACCAAATTCGAGCCACGGAGGAAGTCATTTTGGGAAAGCTCAAGTGAGAGGCCCTGATATGCCGAGTCTTGAAATTTCGATGGCCCAAGGTCCCAAAATGTTGATATCAATTTGGATCGTCCGACTAAAGGGGACACGTGGCGCCTGATCCAAGAGATTGCGATTTCGTGACTCTAAGGTTTGAGCATGCAACACAACGTGAGTTCATGAAACACGAAATCATGATGCGCCTGATAGTTGGGACCACAATCATAGCCCATGGACATATGGAAGCAGGGCCATAAAGAAAGGGAAAGAACATGTCGAGTAATGTACAACTAATATTGTCTAAGAAAATGATCGTGGTTGTCAAATCCAAAGTAAGTCCAATCATCTATCTAGACGAGTTGTTTCGCGAGATCGAGCATCAAAATTTTTGAAATCAAGGGGAGAGAAGACTCTTGAAATGCAAGGTCTAGAAATTTCATGTGGGATATGTGTAAGGTCATGGCCCGAGGTTATGAGGAGTGATGGATAGGAGATGTGCCAAGGGCTGGAAGTGCTCGTCTTGGTCTCATCAGAATATCTGCATGTCTTGGAGGCATCGGGCTTGTCTTAGAGGAGTCGTGAAGATCTCCTAGAGCATTCATGGGAATCAGGCTCCATCTTGATCCCAATGAAAGTAGTTAATGGAAATGGGGAAGGTTATTGAAACCTTGTCTCACTCCATAAATGGAAATCATGGAAGAATTGGTCGTGGAGGCAGACTGTCAGCCCAAAGTTCCCCTGTCAATGGATTCTCATGCAAATCCCATACTGATCTAAGATCACGTCTAACAAAATAATGCAAGTGCAGACTGACAGAAGTAGATTCAAACACAAATCTTTGATTGTAGTGGCCAGGTCACATTCCTGGTGGTGGCCACTGTTCTGAGTATAAATACTCAATTTTGATATTTTGTTACGGTCGACGGTTGAGCTAAGCTCCCACATTGTAAAGTTTTAATGAGGCCTCTGGTTCTCTGGTTAGGTGTTACCATTTGAGACTTCTTGTTTAATCAGAATCAACTTTCTTATCATCTCTTTGCTTCTGATATTCAAGACTCGGGCATGGGAGATCTAGTCGAGTTGTTGTGACTATGTTGTAATGTATGTTTGATTGCAATATTGTTATGACATTTTCAGTTTCCTGAAGTTTTGGGTTCAAGAAGATTGTGTATTCGAATATTTTTTTCCTTAGGCTGTTGGAAGACCTGATGTCCATAGCAGACCTCTACATTTCCTCACCAATTCTCCCCCTTACTCAGGCTTTACTACAACTTACCGATTGAAGTTAAATCAAGACCTTACTTTCTCATGCATTGCCTGGTCTGTATTTTTGAGTTAAAGCAATATTTTCTTGAGTCTGAGCCCGTGTGACCCCCTTTAATTTATTCATTGTGACATACAAACTGATGGGTACTAGGCTTACCTCTGCTGCAATCCAGAGGCAAATTCTAGTGCTAACATTTTTGGCGACATTGTCGGAGACGAATTGAATATTTTCTCTAGGATTGAACGACAAATATTATTGATTCTGATGGTGCATCAGAACTCAGTACATTGAAGATTGCTTATGTGCACCTGGTGACTCCACTAGTATGAATCCACTGGTTTAGTTGTGGCTTCCAGAGGCAGACACATGAGGTCTACCCCAAAACTACCTCTAGAAACACCTGAAGTTGACCCAGAGAAAATTGTCAGAAGATGAAAGACCCCTTAGGGAAGTACTTTGACTACTGAACCGGGTATTTCTAATGATTTTCACCATCCTCTTTTAGAAACTCCAATATCTGCTTCTCATTCTCCTGTTATACCATCTGTTGGAGTTTCTCAATGTTTAAATTTTGGGAGTGTTCCTATTGATTTCTGCCCTCCTGGTCTTGGATTGGAGGGAGAAACATTTTTCACTCCTATCTCCCCTGAATTTGTAGCCTGGTTTAAAACTAGGATATCAGAGGATTTTCCCACTCATGGCTTCACAACCCCTCCTATTATAGTTGTTTCTTTTACAGTGAGGGAAACCTCTCTTCCCTCCAATCCTGTAACTTTTTCCTCAAATCCTCTATTGTTTCCCTTTTCTCCCAGAAACATGCCCCCAATATCCCCTGTTCGAACTCCATCCCCTCCTAATTCTCCTGCACCTCACATCCCAATGGCAGGTGATAATCCCCCTAGCAACATAATGGACACCATAGTGGCTTCAAGGTATGCCCCTCTAATTTTACCTCAGCTAATGAATTGATTATGTACTAGAGATTACCTGAAATACATGCCCAAATTCACAGGAGAAGAAGACGTAACTGTTGAAGAACACCTTGTTGTATTATACAGTTATGCAAACAATCTAAATATTGAAAATGAAGATGTGTGGATGAGAGTCTTTGTCCAGAGCCTTGATGGTGAGGTTAGGAAATGGTTTAGGGGATTGACCGCTAGATCCATTTCTCAGATTGAGGCTTTGGATGATGTTTTCTTGAGACAATGTGGGGGTAAAAAAGACTTTATGTATTACATCACAGATTTTGGGTAAATAAAGAAAAAAGAGGGAGAATTTGTCTCTGACTTCTCCAAAAGATTCAAAAAAATGTACAATAAGATCCCTGCTGAGATAAATCCTACAGAAGCCTCTGCCAAAATTACCTATGCTAGTGATTTTGACCCTGATTTATGCCTCCTGTTAAGAGAGAGAAGAGCTACTTCCTTGGCTCATATGAAAAATGTAGCCCAGGAAGTAGAGTCTAATGTATTGGCAGTAAATCGACTCAGGAATAAGGCTAATAGGGACATGCCAAGGGTAAGATTTGAAGCCTCCACCTCTGGTTCCTTTTATTTCCCCCCTCAAATGGATGAAGTAACCAAGTTACTAAAATAAATTTCAACTAGAATAGAAAGATTGGAAGTAGAGGGGAAGAAGACATACAAAAATCCTCAAAATGTTGATAACCGAGGAAACTTCAAGAGGCCGAATAACAATGCTCCTCATATTATGAAAAGGGAATAGAGGAATAGAGATAGAGATGATCAGAAATTCTAGACACCTCTTCAAAAAAACCTTGTTACCGATGAGGGAGGAGAGGAAGAATACCTCGATCAAGAAATCCATTGTCTTGAAGACGCATCCTCTTCTCCTCACTTAACTCAGTAAGCATACGAGGAGTCTCTCATGGATAGCCAATTAAACGAGTTGAGCAATGGGGACAAGGCAAGAAACAACCCAAATATATACAACCTCAGGTCCAAAAATAAAGAAGGAAATCCTGATGTTCCTGATTAGCCTACCACAACAGAAAATCCTACCAAAGTTGTAGTAGAAAACAACAAAGGTAAGAAGATTCAAAACCCCCCACTAGTAGCCAAAGATCTTGCACCGAAAGTAAGATAAATTATAAATCCCCCCTCCTCTTTCAACTTTTATCATGAAATTCAAAAAATTAGGATCCCTGTGCCCCTTTCAGAGCTAGTCAAGCACGAAGATTTCAAGAAATCCCTCTCCAAACTGTTGTAGCCCGAGCCTTCATCTTATTCCACAGACTCAGTAAACCTTCAAGATGAAAACACAAAAGTTATCTTAGGTCCCACGATAGAATACATAGATGATTCATCCCATCCCTTCTATACATCAGTAAATATACATGATAAGGTGATGCATAATTGTTTGATAGACTCAGGGGCATCTCATAATCTCATGCCCAAAATTGTCATGGATGAATTGGGACTAGAAGTCATAAAGGCTTATCATGACTTGTATTATTTTGATTCTAGGAAAGTGAAATGTCTTGGGGTCATCAAAGATCTGGTTGTGACCTTGTTTTAGCTGCCCATGAAAAGTGTGGTCATGGACATTGTGGTAGTTAATTTTTCCCTGAATTTCGGCATGTTGTTGTCAACATCTTGTATTAAAAGACTCTCAGGAACATTGCAGATGGACCTCACATATGTTACCATTCCTATGTTTGGGGGGGAGCATAGGAGACTGTACAGGGAAGCTCAGTTGACCTACATTATTAGTGATGAAGCAGACCTCACCAACCATCCTATCTTTGTGCTTGACATTGATTTGGGGTCTAGTTTGTTACAACTCACTGATGCTCCCGAGCCTCCCCTTAAACTCAAAAAGAAGTCCATTACTTTTCATGAAGATTATCCTCTCACCACTTCTATTTGGAGGATGTTCTTTGATGGAGCCTCTTCTAAGGATATTGCTAGTGCCGGAGTTGTTTTTGTTTCACCGTCTCGAGAGACCATATCTCTATCCTACAAACTGGAATTTGAAGCTACCAATAATGTGGCAGAGAATGAAGCTCTTGTTTTGGGCTTAAGGGATGCAAAGGACATGGGGATCAAGAAAATATCTGTGTTTGGGGATATCGAACTGATTTTTAATCATATTAGAAATATTTATCAAGCTAGACATCCCAAGCTCAAAACTTATAGAAATGAAGTGTGGGATCTGATTGATAGTTTTTCCTTAGCTTTAAACATTTCATTCATTCTGAGAGAGGAGAATACTATCTCTTATTCTTTGGCTACCTCAACAAGTCATTTCAGGATCCCACTGCCACCTAAGCTCAGGTATGATGTTGGGGTAAGATATAGGCCCTCTGTACCTGACAATATCAAGTATTGGAAGGTGTTTGAGGACGATCTTGAGATCATAAAATTACTTGAGTCTGTTGATGAGTTCTCTACATTACACACTAATCAGGATCATGATTCCGAAGGTGACCCTCATGCTGATGTATTTCTAAATAAAATTTCTAATCACCATATTGTTCAGCTGCCTAGAAACCACATTCCCAAAGGACTAGTTCTTTTAGAAATATTGTTCGATGAGAATGATGTGGTAGTAAATTTTAAAGGCCCAACTGAGGATGATGATGTACTTGAATATATTGGTATAGAGGAGGATCCAAATCTTGTCAAGTTGTCAAACATCATGTCAAGGGAGCATAGAGCCAAGTATACTGAGATATTAAAAGAATTATCTGATGTGTTTTCCTGGACCTATGAAGACCTCAGAACATATGACACAACCATCATCAAGCATAAAATCCCATTGAAAGAGGAGGACAAACCATTTAGGTAGAAATTAATACAAATAAATCCTATGTTGCTACCTATTATGGAAAGGGACGTAAATAAGTTGTTGGACGCCCAAATCATTCTCCCTTGGAGATATTTTGAATGTGTCACCAACTTGGTTCCAGTTAGAAAAAAGAGCGGAGAAATCAGACTCTGTGTTGATTTCATGAATCTAAACAAAATCTCAAATCAAGACAATTACCCTTTTCCAAAGATGGAACACATATTGCAGAGGGTGAGAGGTGCATCTAGGATATCCATGATTGATGGATTTTCTGGTTAAAATCAGATCTTTGTCCTGCCTGAAGACAGAGAAAATACAACCTTCACCACTCCTTGGGGCACATTCATGTATGCCAAAATTCCCTTTGGATTGATGAACACAAGAGAAACCTTCCAATGAGCCATGAACATCACCTTCATTGGAGAAAGAGACAAATTTGTGTTGATCTATCTAGATGACATAACAATATTCTCCAAATCTGATAAAGAACATGGTCAATATCTGACAAAGTTCTTCTTGAAATGGAGAAGGTTTGGTCTCTCCCTAAATCCCGAGAAGTCTCTATTTCCCATGCAGGAAGAAAAATTGTTGGGACACATTGTATCATCTGAGGAGGTCAGGATTGATTCAAACAGGGTAGAAGCTATTCAAGCCTTATCACTTCCCAGATCCAAGAAAGAAGTTCAATCCTTCCTAAGCAAAATCATTTTTCTGAGAAGGTTTGTTTTAAATTTTCTTGAATTTTTTAAGCATATCACATCCATGATTAGGAAGGGGAATGAATTAAAATGGACTATCGGATCCAGAGAATCTTTCAACCAAATCAAAAAATCAATGATTGAGGAACCTGTGTTGATCAGTCTTGATTATTCCAAGTTTTTTCTGATTTTTTCCATTGCTTCATTTAATAAAGTGGCAGTTGTTTTACTACAAAAGAATGATGCAGGGTTGGAGCAGCCTATTTCCTTTTTTAGCAGATTACTAAGACACGCGGAGGTCAAATATGACATCATGGAAAAGCAGGCCTACACTTTGGTGAAATCCCTCAAAGCTTCCAGGGTCTATGTTATGCATTCAAAAATCATCGCATATGTTCCTTCAAATTCTGTGAAGGTTATTCTCATTCAACCTGACTTATATGGAAGAAGGAGCAAGTGGATTGCTAAAATCATTGAATTTAACCTGGAAATAAATCCCACCAAACTAGTTAAAGGCCAAGGTTTAGCCAAGCTATTGGTTGAATCTAATTGTAAAGATTTGGGGGTTAACTTCATCAACACTTGCTCAGAAAATCAACAAGCTGAGTTGTCTGATAAAGGTTCTCAGGACAACCCTTCATTGGTAGAATGTGCTTGGTACAAAGACATTATATATTTCCTGCAAGAGTTAAAACCCCCTGATAGTATGGGAAATAGAAAAGGAAGAGATTTAAAGCTCAAAGCAATTAGATATTTCCTTATTGACTAGGTCTTGTATTGGAAAGACCCTCTAGGTGTTCTACTGATATGTTTAGAACCATGGGAGGCCCAAACGATTATGTTTGATTTTCATGACACCCTGTGTGGGGGACATCATTTCTGGAGAACCATGTCCTACAAGATATTCAAGGCTAGGTACTTATGGCCTACTCTATTCAGTGATTTTTGAACAAAAATCAAGGCTTGTATCAAATGAAAAAAAATCACTAGGAAGAAGCAACTCAAGTCTCTACCATTGAAGCTTGTGGTAGCTTCAAGACCTTTTTGACAGTGAGGCTTAGACTTTATTGGGGAGATTCACCCTCCTTCAAGTGGTCATCACAAGTGGATCTTAACTGCAACAGATTATTTCACCAAATGGATAGAAGCTATCCCCACAAGGAGTGTCTCTCACAAAGTAATTATTGGTTTTCTTGAAGATATTATGGCAAGGTTTGGATGTCCGAAAAAAATCGTCATTGATAATGATGCATCCTTCAAGGCTAAACCATTGATCAATTTTTGTGAGTAGTTCGGAATTACATTGATTCACTCTACCCCCTACTATCCCCAAGGTGTTGTGAGTGGGAAATCCCTCTATGGAATAGCACTTAGGGTTTTATTATGCATGCAGAAAAACTAAAGATTCTTACTCTCTACCGTCGTCCCGAACCTAATCCCCATTATTCTTAAGAAAATACGTAGTTAAGAAGATCAAGTGAGCATACCTTATTTCGGGCGTTTGATATCAATCCTTCTTCATGCTTGATCGCTCTTTGACTACATCTCTCCTCCCAAGGATGGCTTGCATTCACATAAGACAAACAAAGAACTCCACATGCATTTGATATATAGATTAATGGGTTAGAGATTCAATCAACATGTATGCAATAAACCATGAAAACCTCATATGGTGGGATGGGAAAAGTACTTTATTATTAACTTCAACAAATCAACTTACAATGATGAATCTGGCCACTGCTCCACGAACCTGGTCCTGGGCTCCTCTTCAACTATCCTCCAACTTCTTTGCTCTATATTTATCTTTGCACAAGGATGGCTAAAGGGTTTGGACAAAGGGAATGTGCAATCGGGTATAGTTTCTTTACTATGATTCTCCTCTTCCAAATGGGACCCCTAACCCTTTTTTTATAGGCTAGAAGAAGCTAGGTATTTGATCGAACCCTCAACCATGCATGGTCAAAAGGTTTAGTTAACTCACCCAAAGCTGTGTGTTCTATCATCAACTTTCCTTTTTTCGTGCTTTTGTAGGTACACGTGGGTTGTCTTGGGTCAGCTAGCATGTAGACGCGTGCAGTAATGGATCAAGGCACGTGGGCCTTTATAAACGAGGTTTTTAAGAAGAGTTGTTCAGCAGTGTTTTTGCAAAGAAGGAATCTGAGATGGCTTAATGCCAAGTAAGCATGTATGGTATAAATTAGGGTTATACAAATGCCCCCTAATGTGTGAGGGCAAAAGAGAATCTGATGGCCAAAATACATTAACAATCTTCACTGATGTGCCAAACAAGTGAGCCCAGGAACCAAAAATTGAGAGGCACCATCTACAAAAATAATAATTGTCTCACCGAGGTGGGCATACCCATGCTTAGGATAAAATAAAATCATGGCTACCAATCAAATACACTGTAGATCCATGTCATATAACTATATAAAGTGTAGCCACGAGCAATAAACAACGGAGCTACATCTCAAAATCAAAAAGATATATGTGTAGAGTATCCATCTTCGTAGAAGCTAATAAGGCCTACTGGCTGGAGATGAGGTCTTCAGAGATCGAGAAACAACTTCAAAATCTTCAAAAATCGAGTAGGAGTGTAATATGAGTGTACGACTTCACTACCTAGAGGTCTTCGATGGCTCGTCAATCATGGACTAGAGAATCTTGATGATCAGACTAAAAGATTCATTGATTTCGAACAAAGACTTGATTGGACGTTCATGATGGTCGGGTGTGAGGGAAAGAGACAAACTGTAGAGGGGTCGATGTTACACATTATTTTCATCATCTCTATGACCGTTAATGATGCAAACCTATTTGTTGCCTTCAGATTCATTAGTGGCCTGAGTTCCTGAAGAGAGAAGGGAGAAGAACTTTTCCTCAAAAAATAAGTTGCATTTTCCTTTGTAAAAACCCTATAAGAAAGGAAGTTCGTAGGCTGCATTATAGCTAGGGTCTGAGAATGCCTAATTCTTGTAGGATGCATCATAGATAGGTCACGAGGAGTTTGCAGTCTACTCTATAGGCAGGGTGTGAGAATGCTTACACGTGGGAAAAATGACTGTTTTCTCGAATCTTCTAGAAGGCGAAACTTCCATGGTGAGGTGGCATCTGAATGGTTTGGATCTTACTCTCTTTCATGATTTAGTGGGATCATCCTAACCTCCTCACCTTATCCTTTTCAGCTTATAAAAGGAGAGGAGATCTCATGGAGAAGGGCTAAGTTGGATTTGGCTTGGAATTAGTAGCTTGGTTGGAGTGTCTTTGAGTTTTGCCTTTGTCAAGATAGATTGTGAATAATATCAGATCTATGCTTTTAGAATTCTTGGAGTGGAAGTGTGTGGGGAATGAAGGACAGTTGGAAGGGACCTGATGACATCAAGGCCATGGTTGTAATCTCTCTTTCACATTTAATATGATATAGTAATATGATTCTTTCCTATAAATCTTGTTGTGTTTTATTGTATGATTCCTTGATCACATACATTGAGTTCATGCTATTACTATCACTTTGTTTGGTTTCGTTCTTTTGTAGGTTCATTGTTGTATGAGCATTGAAATGGAACTAGGATGGCGATGGCGAGAGGAAGTGACATTTAAATGGTATGTCACCTATCTCTCTTTAGTTAGTAAATTCAATAATTAAAACTTAAGGAAAGCGTCATGTTCTGGTGTTTTTTGTTCTAGATCTAGGTGGATCTAGGGAGATCAGTTAGTGTCTGCACCTACTAATTTATCCTATAACAAAAAATGGGGAACGGATTGTTTCCTAGCTAGTCTAGTTTCCCTTTCTTTGATTGCTTGTTTTCTGGTTTCTAAGTTTGTGGGACATCCATTCAGACTCTATGGATCTAGAAGTTCACTTAGATTCCCTGTCCTTTTTCAAAATTTTCTTTGATTGCAAAAATTATCGCACTGTACCTCTCTACAGCCTGTGAAAACCATTGATTTTCACACCCTGCAGTTAGATCCAGTGCAAACTTCTCACACCCTACCAGTGTCTAGCCTGTGAGAATACCTAATTCTCGCACTGTACTCTACTGCTAGGCTGCGAACTTGTTTGTAAACTTTTTTGGATTGGGTCTTGTCATCTTTTGATGACCTAGTTTTTCTTTGATCAGTTGTATTGAGATTTGGAGCCTATATTGATCTGTTTACAGTTTGCTTGACATTCTTTGAGTTACTTTTAGCCACATTGGCTTTGTTTGGTTTTGAAGGATTAGTCTCTTGCTTTGAGTATATTTCAATTACAAAGCGTGTGTTTTCTTTAGAATTGTTTAGGGAAAGATTAGATTTCTTCTGAATAGTTCGCTTTAAAAGAAAACTTTTAGTTTGGGTTTATTTGTTTTAAGAAAGTTCATTATTGCTTTTAATGAAATTTTTTAAACAAAAAGATTTAATTTCTTGCTTTATATTGGATTGGGGGCATCCTTGCATTTGAAGTAGAATAATTGCATGATTCTTGGCATTTTTTTATCTTAAATTATGAAAAATTATGATTCATGCGGGGGGCATGAATCGTGCATTGGTGTACAGTCTTTTTTGCTCATTTCTTGAGAATATTGTTATTGATGAGTTTTAAGATTTTGGGACATTATGCATCTGGGAATGATAAATGTTTTCTCCTTCTCGTAGCATAGCTTTCATCGAAATGAAAAGATTGCATCTTCATCCCTTTGCATAACTTTCGAGTCGGTCGAAACACCATATTGTCCATGCCATTTTCCTTTTGAGTAACAACAACCATAAAATAAAGTGCTTATAAAAATTGATTCGACATTTTAATCTTTTCTGGTAGCAAACCTACATAGGATTAGTCGTAGGGCTTTGGAATAGGTGTGAAAGATAACTTTCCAAAGATACAAACAAACATAGTATCTTGTGATAGGGAGAGTTAAATCCACTTACTAGATTTTGTCTTGGGAAGCCCTTCTAACACAAGGGTCAATCACGAGGTCACATTGAGATTGGAAAAGTTACTAATGTTGCTTTGTTGGTCTTGGTGTATAGATTATGTGTATTATGGGGGTGACTTGAGAGGTATACCCACAATGATGAGTGGAATCCTTTCAATTTGATTTTGGGCTAGATACCCTACCCTTGCATGTGGATCGGACTGTCGACTATTTCCCAAGGCATCGCTGTTGTGATTGGTAACCTTAGTGGCCTATATCTTTAGGTTCTTTACACAAGGTGACTGTGGAGGGGCAAGTCTTCACAGTGCCTAGAATCGACATTGGCCAAACTCACTTGAGCTCCTTGGAGGGTATACCCATGATTATGTGTGGGAGCTTGCACCAGGGTGTAAATCCATTAAGTAGGTCATCAATGTAACTTTTCCACCCACTCTATCTCAACCCCTTCTTACTTTGTTCCCACGACATTGGATTTCATCACCAACTAGTGTGCTCATTGTGAGAAGGTTTTGTTTTTTTGCTTGCTTACTAGATTTTTAGCGTGTGTTGTTTGATCTCCCTAATGGACTCTAGATTGGATCTTTATTTTTATGGCATCAGTTCCCGAAATGACCAATGAAGGAACCCCTGCTCTAGGGGAATATTTTTCTTTTCCTTCTTATGGAAACATTAGACCTCCTCACATCGCTACTTTGAGCCTTCCGGGTCTCACAATTGGATTACCAGTATGGTTGTTTTCTACTCAGGTAATCCTGAATGCAGTAAGTGCTTCAGTCATAAGAAATTCCCCAAAAGAACATCAACCTCATGTTGATCCTTCGCCATCTTCACCAATAAGATCTTCTTCACCTTTATCACTTCCAAAGTCTTCTTCCATTTCATCTTCTTCATTGAGTGAAAGATCTCAAGATGGTAACTTGGTAGATAAGAAGAAGAAGAAGAAATGAAAGAATAAGAAGAAGAAAATTAAGAAAGGATCCAAACTTCCAACCACTATCAAACATGTTGTCAAACAACCAGTTACTGTTAATCGTGTTCGGAGTGTTGATGATGTCAAGATCACCCAAACAACTCGTAAGCCCAAGTACCCTTGCAGGATTTGTAAGGGTAGCTATCTTTTTAAGGATTGCCCTGGTCTATCCAAGGTTATAGAAGCTTGGTCTACACACCCTCGTCGACCCATGTCATCAGCCTCTAAACAACATGTTGATGAACTCCCATCAACTAGTCAAGATACCGTTGAGAAGAAGAAAAGTAGAGTCAAGTTCCTGTCTATGTTATGAAAAGGGAGTCATCTAACTCACGTTTTCCATCATATGGAAGAAGCCTCGAAATTCCTGGAAGACATACCTATTTCACAGCCTCAACTTCCAGTCGCTTATCACAAGCTTACTCTTGACCCCCCTATAGTTGATGGAATGATCAATCTAGTTCCCCCATCGGTCAATCCGGTTGATCAAGTGTCCAATCTGGTGACGTCCTTAATTGAACCAGTTGACAAAGTGGTTGATATGATCCCATCCTTGGTCAATCCCACTCTCCCATTAGAGAGTGAAACCCAAGCAGTCTATCTGTTTCCACCTATCGATCCCATTCTCCCCTTGGAGAATGAAACCCAAGTGGTCGATCTGATCTCTCCATCGGTCGATCCTACTCTCCCGCTAGAGAGTAAACCCAATATTTCCCATGTTTTTCTCGTTGATATAGAATCTAACATGCCGGTGGGTATTTCTCATTCTCCCATGGAACCCCCTCCAAGTAATGAGGCCATCCTTTTTAATTGGGGTGTGCTGACTGGACCTTGTCTTCCCTCTCACATTCCTTTTTAGATTACAGTACAGGTTTATGGTCGAGACGTTCCTCATACACTGATAGAAGAATGTGCGTCTGTTAGTATTTTTTCCTCTATTTCTTGGCAAGCTTTGGGTTATCCTCCACTTGTGTCAGTTATGCAGAATCTGTTAGCTTTTAACAGAAGAACCAATCAACCTTTAGGGACCCTTCCTCAGTTTCCTGTAACTTTGGGAGGGAAAACTGTCTTCATTGATGTCATGGTAGTCCAAGACCCCTTGGATTAATTCTTTACTCCTTGGGCGAGATTATGTCTATGCCATGAAAGCTATTGTGTTTACTCTTTTTCGTGTGATATCTATCCTTCATGATGGACGAGTTGTGACTATTGATCAAATTTCATTCATTGACCCTGACTAGATTGCATCCCTAAATGGTTCTTATATGCAGATGGTATCACCCCTGCCACATGTCAATTATGTGGCCTTGTCACCCATGGCTTCAACTTCTGATGAGTTAGATTCAGTAATTGACATGGTGATCTCTTCGATGGGGTTGTTAGAGCCTGATCTCTTTACTCCTGTCATGACCCTCGACATGGTGTCCTTCCAGAGTGTGTTTCTTCCATCGAGTGAATATCTCTTGAAATCCATGACCAATTTTTGTCCCTTGACATGGTGTCATTCTGGAGCATTGTCCTCTTGGAATCCATGATCAATAAGAGAGACTCTGAGCATAGTTTTTGTGTCTCTGAGGCAACCTCATTAAAAAATGAAATAGAGGTCTTTGAGAATGGTTTTATAGTTTTAAGCTCGTTAAAAAATGAAACCACTTACGAGGATAGTTTTTTCATCTCTGTGGCAACCTCGTTAAAAAATGAAATAGGGGTTACAAGCATAGTTCTTGTTTCTATTTCAAGCTCATTAAAAAATGAAACAACATCCCCCTCTCTATTAAGTCCAGTCCTTCATCTAGTATTTGAAGCTTCCTTTCCTCCTCCTTTGCAGTTGGAAGAAACAAAGATTGGGGGGCAATTGCTTTCAGCCTCTAGACTTCATGTTGAATTTAGAGCTGCTAGTTTCTTAAGTTGGGGGCTAAGTACCAACCATCCTTGGGTTATGTGTTGGAAAGTCACAAGCATAGTTTTCTATTGTTCAAGCTTGTGTAAAAATGAAATCACTTACCTCAAGCATAGTTTTCTCTGGTTCAAGCTTGCATAAAAATGAAACCAGGTCCAAGCATAGTTTTGTTTTGTTTTAAAGCTTGGGTAAAAATGAAAACAATCCTGATCTTAGTCTTTGTTCTTTCTCATGCTTGTAAATACATGAGAATAAGTTACCGAGATTAGTCTTTGTTCTTTCTCATGCTCGTAAATCAATGAGAATGTAACCAAGTATACTTTTATCACTTTCTCAGACTCATAAAGGTTATATGAAAAAAGAACCCCCTGGAGTTCCCTTTAATCTCTTTTCAGACTCTCTAAACATGAAAATATTTCCGAGCGATCTTGTTCTTTTCATGATTGTAAAATTATTTGAAGAAAATTTTCAGTGAACAATAGTTTATCACTTTTTCAATCTCATTGAGCTAATTTACGAAAAAGGAATTCAGAGAGTTCTCTTTAAGTTTTTTTCAGACTCTCAAAACATGAAAAACCCCTGATTTTTCTTTCTTTGGACTCATAAAACAAACATTGAAAGGCCCATGTGGGACCAAACCACTCCTTCTCAGTGTTCGTTAAGCATACTCCGAGGGACTCATACGAAGGATGAGCTTAAATTGACAAGCATATGTTATCCTCCTCAAGCTTGCGTAAAAATAAAGAGGTACTCACCATAAATGGTGGGGAAAATTTTGGGAAAGAAATGAATCTAAACCTGTACTTCATGGAAGAGTCTCTTTTGAACATGACACCCTTTCACTCACCTTGTGTTTAGGTTGTAAAACCCACTTGTCTCTTGATCATACTCCTTTATAAGATTACAAATTGGTATGTGATCCCTATTGTTGAGTCAGTATCTCCAAGACAGTTGTCGTGTCGTCAATATATTCAAAAAGATGTCCAACCTGAAAAGCCTTCTATTGCGTCAGCCATTTCTACAGTCCTTAAATCCTTCTATTACATCGGTCATCCCTGAGTCAATCCTAAATCATTGATTACTCTGATCTACATCACATCTTGTTACCCGTTTTGTGTCATTGATGGGGGATACATTAAGGCCCTCCTGTGATGAGTCTTTTCCTATCGACTTCAACTCATTATCCAATAATCAGACTTAGAAACTAATTGGTACCTTGGAACTTGCATGCCTCAATTGCAGGTTTCCTTACTTTCGACAGTGGGTTTTCATTATTGACCCCTAATCGGAAGATTCCATCGAGTGTTCAACTTTAGCTCATTAATTCACATTCGTTGGATTGTACTAGTGTACCTTGGGAGTCATTGACATTAATGGTGATTTCCATCGCATTTGTTAACGGTTCTCATCATTGACCGGTAATCAAGTGGTTTCTACCATGTTTGACTCCAACACATGTGTTCGCATGGTTAGATTCGTACTATAGAATGGTGGATATGAAGACCTTGGATCTTTTCTATCAAATTCAGGTTGTGTTGGAGTATATTCAGATTCTATTGGTGCATAGATCCACAGTGTATGTCTAGTGGCTATGTTAAAATTTGAGTCTTTAACACATAGATCCACAGTGTATTTTTGGTGGCTATGTTCAGATTTGAGTCATATTGGCATGGATCCACATTGTATGTTTGGTGGCCATGACCTGTCTTACTTGACATGGATCTTCACATGTCGGCATTTATGCTTTGAGTCATTTGTATTACGAGTATGGGAATGCCTACCTCAATGATGATATATTATTGTACTGTATTTCCTTGTTTGTTGGCAGGTTTACGACTGACTGTTCCTTGTTCCCTACACACACTCGACAAAGTATTTCAGCTATCACTCTGTTCTACCTTCATACTTTGGGGGGCTCTTTGTTACACATTATTTTCATCATCCCTATGACCATTAATGATGTAAACATATTTGTTTCCTTTAAGGGGGTCAGTGGCCTGAGTTCTTGAAGAGAGAAGGGAGAAGAACTTTTCCTAAGAATGAAGTTGCATTTTCCTTTGTAAAAACCCTATAAAAAAGGAAGTCCACTGGTTGCATTATAGCTAGGGTGCAAGAATGCTTGATTCTTGCATGCCGCATCATATCTAGGTCACGAGGAGTTCGCAATCTACTCTATAGGCAGGGTGTGAGAATGCTTACACGTGGGAAAAATGAGTGTTTTCTCGAATCTTCTAGAAGGAGAAACTTCCATGGTGAGGTGGCATCCGAATGGTTAGGATCTTACTCTCTTTCATGATTTAGTGGGATCATCCTAACCTCCTCACCTTATCCTCTTCATCTTATAAAAGGAGAGGAGCTCTCATGGAGAAGGGATAAGTTGGATTTGGCTTGGAATTATTAGCTTGGTTGGAGTGTCTTTGAGTTTTGCCTTTGTCAAGATAGATTGTGAATATTATCAGATCTATGATTTTAGAATTCTTGGAGTGGAAGTATGTGGGGAAAGAAGGACAGTTGGATGGGACCTTACGACATCAAGG